>UCOH01005778.1:0-100301 GCA_900474275.1 Synergus japonicus
GTTGGATATATTTATAGTGAATTTTTCGTGGGATTTTTAATTAATTCCATAATTCTGGAAATTAGCTTCTTCCTGCATCAAGTCGTAAATACCGATATTTGATATTTCCTACTTATAATTAAATTGAAATATGTAAATAAATTTGCTCTGAAGTTCAAAGTCTAAAGATCAATATTGAAATTGAAAAAATATTTCCTTTTATCTAAGTGAATTGTAGTACATTTACTTTCTAAATAATCGTGCATATTTCCAGGTGTTCAGTTTTCACAATAAACATTGACTGACGTAAATTGTAAGATCCTTGCATAAACTTATTGTTATTTAATATTCTTTAGGTTTACTGATCTCCCTTATAGTGTTTTAAAGCAAAATTATATTAAAAATTTTAATGTAATAATAAAAAAATAATATCAAATAATAATCTATTATTTCAAATAATTATTTTAGAAAAGCACATTTTGAAGTACAACAGCTGTTCTCTTATTTGAGGTCACAGTCGGTGAATCCTGTGTGCCCAATAAACTTTTATTCATAGTCTTCCTTTATCGATTATGCTAATCATTTATGCTAATTTGAAAATACAGTTAAGTTTTGATAAGTTATGTCCATTCTTTTTTCCATATTTTTTCTATTTCCTATATTCCTACTGTCAATCCTAGAGTGTGAAATATAATAATAAATAACAAGATTTAAAAACTTAGCAAACAGTGAGTTTTTACAATTTCAAATTTAGAGAGAAAGCTGAGATTTAAAAAAGTATTTAATTTTAAAAACTTGTTCCCTCATTCAAATATAAATAAATTTCCTGTATTTTGATTTCAGTTCCAAATAATCCTAAGCTAGATTCGTCAATTTGTTCCTCGTGCACAAGATGGCTTCACTTGCGACTAAAAAAAACCTGCAGGAAAAAGTTGCTATACAAAAGAATACCAATTTTGGATTGGTTGCCAAAATATAGGAAAGAGTACATAGTGAGTGATTTAGTGGCTGGATTAACTGTCGGTCTGACAGTAATTCCTCAAGCCATCGCGTATGCAAATGTAGCTGGACTTCCATTACAAGTACGTGAATTAATTACTGTATTTCCGTAATCAGGTTAAATTTATTTTAATTAATTTAATTTCAATTTAATTAAATATTTACTCATATCTTTGCTTCTATAGGAAGAATCAGAAAAACCCATAGTAATTATAAAAAAATTATGCCGCAGTAATAATAACAAAGAAACTTTTTTCATCTTCTTTTTATCAAGACTCTATTAAATCCATATTTCTTCTGCATCGATGCAGATCTAGAAAAACTTTCGTTTTCGTCACGTCAGACTCGAGGCGTTGTTCCTTAGTTTTCTTTATGAATTTTCCAAGTAAAACAATTTTTGTTCAAGGGGAAGTAAAGGCATTTATCATATTGCGTGTTCTTTATCAAAACAAAAAGCTTCCTTTAATATTTCTAAAAAAATTGATATTCATTCTGCCTCAAAAATTATTTTCTCGAGTGGCTTAATTTATAAATTATGTATTTTAAATTACTATTCTTTTTGATTCTTAAAATTCTCGAAATTAATGAATTTGAGTTATTTACAGTATGGACTGTATTCATCATTCATGGCCTGTTTCGTGTACACTATTTTTGGATCCTGTAAGGATGTGCCAGTGGGCCCAACAGCTATAGTGGCAATTTTGACCCGAGAGACTCTGCAAAAATCCCACCTGGGGCCCGACTTTGCGGTCCTGTTGACCTTCATCTCAGGTTGCGTGTCTTTGCTAATGGGTACTTTGCAATTAGGTGAGATCATCGATCCTTGTCTTTTATCTTCACTGCTCCCAGTGCAAATTATTTATTGCTAAGTTAACAATCTCCCTTCCATTCTATATACTCTAGTCTATTATTCTTTCAGCCTTAGGTTGCGTTTATCAAGATATACTTTTTATATTATTATTCTCGAGGACGATATTCCACTTTGCTTGATTCTTGGAAAATTAAATGCAAAGTTCACTAAACTTCCTTAATTATTCATCTTTATTAGTCATTATCCTTCATATCTCAATTTTTATTCACAGAATACCAAATTTTCTATGATTTTAGGATTTCTCATTGACTTTATATCTGGTCCTGTTTCGGTTGGTTTTACGTCCGCTGCTGCAATTATTATTGCCACAAGTCAAGTTAAAGATATTCTCGGTCTCAACATTGGAGGCGGGAAATTCGTTGAAGTTTGGGAGACAATTTTTGTACACATTGGCGAAACAAGACTGTGGGACGCAGTTCTTGGTGTTCTTTGTATGGTGATTCTCCTGCTCTTAAGGGTAAGAATTTTCAATGTAATTGATCATTTTTCCGATTTTATACTTCAGCTACTTTCCACTTTGGAAAAAAATTATGAATCTAGAACAGCAGAAAGTATACCAAAGGAGACTTTGAATTTTTTAAAACTAAATATTTCCTAAACAAGTGTTTCCACCTTTTTTTAGAAAGTGAAGGATCTTCCGGTGGTACCAAAGGATGTGAAGATGCCAACCATCTTCCAGAAAATCCTCCTCAAATCCCTCTGGTTATTTTCAACTGCGAGAAATATTTTGGTAGTTGTCGTGTGTGGCGTGATATGCTGGCTATTGGAAGCTCATTTGGGTTCTTCACCAGTTATCCTGACTGGCCACGTGAAACCAGGACTTCCTGACATCAAACTTCCTCCATTGGATTCTCACGTTGGAAACGAAACCTACGGATTTCCTTACATGGTCTCCACTATGGGATCTGGATGTTTCGTCGTCCCTCTTCTCAGTCTTCTGGAAACGATCGCCCTTGCCAAAGTTTTCTGTAAGCTATCAAAAATAATTTATTTAACTATCCATGTCCCTAATAATTCGCAAATGAAACTGTATCTGAATCTTTTATATTTTATCGCACGTTATTCATGTGATTAGAGGTAAGTTTCATCAAGTGAATAAGAATTGATACCACCATTTGCACATTTAATATTATAGAGACAAAAATCTTGAAGTGTTTATCATTTTTAGCTGATGGGACACCAATAGACGCCACTCAGGAGATGTTGGCACTAGGTATGTGCAATGTGATGTCATCTTTCGTCTCATCAATGCCAGTGAGTGGAGGTCTCAGTCGAGGAGCAGTGAATCATTCCTCAGGTGTAAGAACCACTCTTGGAGGGGTTTATACTGGACTTTTGGTGTTGATATCTCTTCAATTTCTGACACCATACCTTTATTACATTCCAAAAGCCTCTCTTGCTGCTGTTATCATCGCAGCTGTTGTTTTCATGGTCGAATTCCACGTGGTCAAACCCATGTGGCGGACCAAAAGTAAGTTTCAAGACAATCAGAAAATTTTTTCCCTTTATATATAATATTTTCGAATGAAGCAAATAAACTTATTTATTTATTTATTTATTTTTCACAGAAATTGATTTAATTCCGGCAATCGCGACATTTGTGTGTTGCCTCTTCGTGAGATTGGAACTTGGCATTGTGATTGGCATTGGCATAAATCTTCTATTCCTACTTTACGCTTCGGCTAGACCTTCTCTGCGAGTTAGCAAGGCTACAGTAAGTCGATTTTCACGTCCTATTTCTAAATAAATTATAAAAACAAAAGACAAAAAACGGTAATTAATGAATTTTTAATAGAGTAATAGCGGATGTGAGTACCTAGTCGTTACTCCAGATAGAAGTCTCGTATTTCCGAGTGTGGAATACGTTCGCGCTGTGATCAGCAAACAAGGAACCAAGCAGGGAATTTCTGTCCCAGTTGTAGTTGATTCGACTCATATTCAAGCTGCTGATTTCACAGCAGCAAAGGTAATATACTCAAAAAAAAATAATGATTTATAAAATATCATTTTTTCAATTTAAATATTATAAATTCAAATTAAATGTGCATTAACATATTTGTTTTTTTTTTTAGGGAATCAAGAGTCTAATAGAGGATTTTGCTAAGAGGGGCCAGCCCCTGATCTTCTATAATTTGAAACCGAGTGTTATAGAAATATTCAGAGGTGTGAAACCCTCAGAACTCAGGTGCTGCTTCAGTGAAGTGGAACTGAATGATTATCTCAAAGGTAAGTTGTTTTAAATATTTGGATACGAAGAACATTCTTAGTATTGTTCCTAAATTTTCAAAGATAATTTATATCATAGTAAATTAATTATTTTTTATTGATTTCAGCATTTTCAAACCTCTCGAACAATGTAACGAGACACTGATCTGAGGCAGTAGAAGAAACTTCGAAAATATCAGTATTACGTCAGCAAGGCCGTGATTAAAAATATACACGCTGATATCACATCAAATTTTAATTTTAATAAAAGTAAACATATAAAATTAAGAATCATCATAGTATAGGATTTAAGTGACGTGTGTAAATATTCTACGTAATTATGTAAAATATAGAAAATAATCTATAAATTAGGAGGAAATATTTCATTATGTCATATAAAGTGTAAGCATAATTGGTGAATCATCATTTATTCATCTTTCGATCTTAGAAAAGTTTTTCTTTTTTGTTTGACGCAGGAAGAACTTATGTTTCTTCCTCTATTTTATCTCCAGTAAAAAAGTTATTGTCAGAAAATATGAAATTTTCCAAACGCTCTTTATTTTCCCACATTCCATACGAAAACTAATATATTCGTATTATATTTTGCCACAAAGCAAATTCTTAACATTATCTCGAATAATATAACAAGACAATGATTTGAAGTAGAGCTAATATCATATATACATTTAATTAGAATAGAAATAAACATTGTTCGTGTAAGATTTAAATGACATGTGTAAATATTCTACCTAATTATGTAAAATATATAAAATAATCTAAATTAGGAGAACATGACATATAAAATGTAAGCATAATTGCCAAATCACCAGTTCTAGGTGTTTTAATCTAGTTTTAGAAAAGTATTTTTTTTGTTCGACGAAGGAAGAACTTGTTTCTTCCTCTATTTTATCTTCAGTTGACTTGCACCGCCAGCTGGCTTCGCTATGTAGAAGCTAGCTTTACCATTGTACCTAAACAAATTTGGATTGTAAATTAAAAATTTTTTTCACATTAACCACTGGTGGTCCCGCGATAAAATTTATAGGATACGAAGTTATAAATGTGTATTACAACTCCTGTAAATTTCTTCGTGGGACCACCAGTGGTTATTGAAAAAAAAATAATTAAAACGTAATACTTTAATTAATATTCACTTGATAGGATTTGTGCAAAATAAATACTAACTTCTGCTTAATGTGTTTAATCACATTTTCGACGGCATCTTTTCTCAAGAGAGTCACAGTACAGCCTCCAAATCCAGCACCTGTTAATCGACTTCCAACAACTCCATCAACTTCTCTTGCTGCAGAAACAAGAGTATCAAGTTCCTGAGAAGAAACTTCATAATCATCTCTTAAAGAATCGTGGCTCTCATTCATCAAGGTTCCAAATTTGAGGAAATCTCCAGTTTGAAGAGCAGTTATAGCTTCCAAAGTTCTCTGAATCTCTGTGATCACATGCCGAGCCCTGTTTATTGTAATCTCAGGACAATTTAGAGTTTTGAGAACTGTGAATATTTTAATATAATATTATTATTGATTCTTAATCAGTATTTTTCAATAAGAGAGAAAATGCGGACCTTGAAGGTCTTCCAAAGTTGCATCTCTAAGACTCTTCTTATTTAACAACTTGGCAGCTTCAAAACAACTGTCTCTGCGTTCACAATAGGCGCTGGAACTCAATTTGTGAGGAGCATTCGAATTAGTTATCAGGAAGAGATTTTCATCGAGATGTTCCATGGGAATTTGTTTTGTAGAAAGATCTCTACAGTCTAATAAAAGGGCATGACCTTCTTTTCCCATAACAGATATAAACTGATCCATTATTCCACAAGGGACTCCAGCGAATTGGTGTTCCACCTTTTGGCAGATTAGAGCCTACAAAATGGCAAATATAAAGTAAAAAGGTCGTTAATTATAAATGTTTCTATTTTTATATAAGTAATAAAAACACTTGTGTACAAAAATAATAATTGGAATTTTAATCCACCTTATCTTCCAGTGTCTTCGATACACAGCCGGTCATCGCTTCTAAAAATGTATAAGTGGCAACTTCCAAAGCTGCTGAACTACTTAATCCAGCACCTACTGGCACGGTTGAAACAATAACGGCATTAAAACCGGATAAAGTTCCATCATCTGAAAATATTACTCGTAATTAGAATATTACTTAAATACCAAAATGATACATATACATATAAAGGCTAAATTATTATTATTTTTTAATTAAAGAGACATACATGGAAATTTTGCAATACAGCCCTTTACATAATTGGCCCATTTGGGTTCTCCAGCTGTCAGAGCTTGTCTGTTACTGATGTCGAATTCCACTAAATTTTTAGTACCAATTGCTTCACTGAGAGAAATAATTTTACATACACTGCTGTGATTTGCTTTCCCAGCAATCACTGTCACCATAGGTAGTGCCTAATTAAAAATAAATAAATTTTATTTACGTTTTAATTTTCAATCGAAAGACTAATATCATCAAACATTTTTTTCTCTTAAAAATATTTAACGAATGCATGTTTATTAAATTAAAATTTATCACTTGCTTTCACTTTATAATAAATTTATAAAAATATAATGTTTTATCTATATAAGTAAGTATAAAAATTGCTTCAAAGATAAGAGATACAATTTTTGATGATGCATGCGTAATCAATCTATATCATTAAAATTATTAGTCTTTATATAACTAGATAAACTTATCAATCACATTATCATTTGAAAGCGATATCAATTTTCTAAAAATTATTATTTGTTATTGTTAAGGTACTTTTCTTCAGATTTCATGATATAATGCTTATGAAACTTTGTTGCGTAATATTTAACTATATTCGTCCTAATTATTATTATTATTATTTTATAATAAAAAAATTACATGATTTCAGGGATAAAAGTTAGAGTTAGTAATAAAAATAGCGTTATAAGTGATAATTCTTCAAGACTTTCAGATATTCTATATTTCTCTGAAATATGTAACTTGAATATTTAAAAATATTTTTTCTTTAAGAAAATTTACTAAGTTACAAAATATGCATATAATTACAAAAAGGTATTATATTATATTATATTATATTATATATTCAATATAAAATAATATGTGGCTTGGAATATAAATAATTTAAAAAAATGTAATTCATCTATTTACCATCGGCAAGACAAATCCCTCATTATAATCTGTGTGTTCGCCAATTAAATTAACGCGTCCAGGAGCGCAGGCGCAAATGTTTGCATTCTCTCCAAATTCCTCCGCAAAACTTTGCAGTGTTTTCACTCGCACATCGTTCAAACTGGGCAAAATAGTAGCCATATTTTTCAAGTTTTTCTTTTTTAAAAATACGAAATATAATCAGGTGATATTTGATCAGAGAAAGTCGAATCAGTGACTGAAATTCTAGGTGATCGCTTTTTTAATTTAAGGGAAAAACTGATAACTACGAAGTGTATTATTCCTTCGCACCGGCAACACTAGTCTTTGCACAGTTAAACCACTGGAGATACTGAATATTTTTACTCTTTTATCAATGGAGCCAGGCGTGTATAAACTGAAGGCTCTTATTTTCTTCAAGAGATTTTTTTCATTTTTTAAATAATATCTAAAACCCACAAACTTATTTTAATATTACATGAATCATAATTAATTTAACTATTACAAAAGTCTTATTTTTATTGCAGTCAAGTCATAATGTATCATATATTGTTTTTAATTAATTTTGATTTTATTCAGTAATTTATTGTTATTAATTTAATAAATTCACTCAATAGAACTGTGACGCTAGTACCCATATTTCAGGTTTTCAAGCATTACATTAAAAAACTAACAATTCAAATTAATTACTCATAGTAAATAAAAATAGAAAAAATGATAAGGAACGTTATTTGTTATCTACTATAACTAAAATGCATTTTATCTATTTGTTTTCACGAAAAAACGTTGATAAAAATTTAAAGTTCTTGGTTTTCACTTCAAGGATTTTAAATTTAATTTTTGTAAATTTTATTCAAGGACAGATTATTTTTTCTTTGTTATAGATGTAAACGCACATTATAAATTATATTCTCATGTAAATTGTTGAATTGTTGAGTAAAAATCTACAATACCGACTCACGATTAGATATCCTAATTTTGACAACCAGTCTTGACCAGTCTGTCCTTCCGTTCTACGATTCAAGTTGATAAAAACATGTTTGTTGTCTGTTTTCTTACAAAAGCTCAGTTCAGCTGATCAAGAGTTGCGAAAAGAAACTGTTAAATTATACAGAAATGTGTAATGTCGGTCACGGATCCGATTATAAAGGAATTAAAAGGTATTTTCTTCAAAATCTTTAACAAAACAATTGCCACTCTCAAAAGTTCATAAAATTCACTGACAACCTACTTTTTAGTATTCGTCAATTAAAAAACTTTTCTTCATTATGTTCATTTAAATTTTGTTATTCAACAGTGACAGTAGAATAGAATATTTAACAGAATATAAAAAGTAAATGCGTGGAATTCTCTCTGCTTTTTCTTACTTCCAGTTTATTGATTTTATACTAAGCACCGGTTCATATAGACAAGGGATATACATATATATATGAATTATACATAATTCCCGCCTGAAATTTAAAACTGAATTGAAACCTTTCAATCTGAAATTATACAATTTTAAATTCAATTTGGAATTAAAATATTTTACAGGATGGACGCTCGAATTAACCAAATGCGGAACAGACATTGCAGATGAAAATGAAGATTTACCCTTTTTTTGCAAATGTATAGAAACATGTTTACAGAGAGGAGTTTTATCTCGCCTAAATTCATTTGGATTTCCCAAATTACCAGAAGCTTGGTATTGGCTAGAAGAAATTGCGGATAGAAATGATAGGTGCGAGACAATTATAATATATATTATAAATTAATCACTTTTAACTTCATAAGTAATGAAAAGCCTTTTTTATATAATAAAAAAATATTTCCAGCTCCCTTTTCATATTTACATCAGCAGTAGAAAATGTACGAGAGAATTTAAAGGTACAAAGCCCTATCGGTCGATTACGATTATTGATACGGACCTGTTTAACTCGAAGGTGCCTGCATCTTCCAATACAATATATCGTAAGTCAAGAAAAATGATTATTTTTTAATTTTCATCATTTTTACAATTTTCAACCACGCCTATTTCTGATTGCAGATAAGAACCTCGTATCAATCACCGCTCGAATATTATTCAGCCAACAGCATCCTTGGAGATGAAATCCTTGGGGAAATATTTCTATCCGTGCTTTTACAAATCAGTAAAATTTATTTTAGGTTGAACCTCAGAAATGCCAGCTTTTTAGATGACACTTGGCAATTGCCAAAATGTATTTTAGCCGAGTTCGTGCCTTGTAAATCTTTAGGAATGTCGATTTGGTTCGTAAAAAATCCAGGAAATAATTTTTCCTTTTGGATAAAAGGAAAATAAATTTAAAATCAATAGAAATAATAATATAGTATTTTTTTATAGCTTTACGAAGGGAAGGGCTCTAATTGTTAGTCTCGAGGAAAATTCTGTTGCTGGAGAAAATGTAAGGGTTGCTTTAATTAATCAGATCAAAGAATTTAATTAGTTTTATTCCATTTAATATTTTTTCAAATTATTAGGAAGAAATAGAAATTGGAGATGTTCTAGATGAAATAAACGGAAATGTTATAACTTCTAACACAAGAGGCAGATTGAGAAAAATCATGAAAAATTCCACTAGCCGTCCTTTATCTTTACATATCGTTAAGGTAATAATCTTTTTTATCTAGAATATTATATTTCATTCTTTTATTTTTTTACAATTTTTAAACATTTTGTTTACAATTTTTGCAGCATCGAATCAAAAATTCAAATGATATTTTCGAGCCGATTGTTGGGTTGATAAAAAGTTCCGGACTCGACAAAATGAAGAAACTATTAAAAGCTCCATCGGAATCATCTGTCAAAAATTCTCAATTCAATCAAATTGAAAGTAAAGCATCACTTTCTGGATTTTTTGTAAAATATTGTGGCTCGATTTCAACAGGTACAGAAGGTGATGTAAAACAGATTGAAAAAGCAATTCGACGTTTATTAAGATCTGGAGAAACGAATTTAATTCCCGTTAAATTCGAGTGCCTTGAAATTGGAATCAAAGTCAGCCTAGATTCCGACGAAACGGTAATTTCACATTAAATTATTATCAGTTTATTTAAAGATTAAAATAAAGATCTTTATTTTATTATATTATTTTAATATTTCAGATACTATTTCAACAAAGTTATATGGAGATTTCGTCCTGTGGACGTACGCCTAACATTCCTGATTATTTTGCTTTCATAGCAGGGTAAAATATATTTTCTCTGAACAAATACGTAATAATATTTTTTTATATTAAATTACACCAGATTGGAATTTTTCCAGAGAAACGAATTGCAGCGTAGCAACAAAATTCGATGCCCATATCTTTTTTCACCAAAACGAGAACGAAGTGCAGACAATTTTACAAAGCCTAGGACAAGGATTTCAACGAACACATTTTGCAGTATAAACTTTAATAAAAATTTAATTAATACGTATTCCAAATCAGATACTTTCAAAAAAGGCATATGTAATAATGTTTTTAGACCTAGTACATCAATTTTATAAAGTATAATGTAATTACATGAGTAAAATTGGTAAATTTACTTGTTTATACATATGAATAGTCTGTTGCCAATAAAAATTGTTGAGTTGAAAGTAAATTCTTGATTTTAGTAATTTTTCATCTATATAACACCATTGTCATTTTATAACACCACAACTTTTAAATTACAAACAGAAATTATTTATATTTTAAAACTTGAAATTCAAAAGCTTTTAAAATATTGTTAATAGTTTATTTTTACTAAAAATCTTTATTTTATCAGTTTATGATAATGAATTAAATAATATTACTCAAAATTAGTCCAAATTAAATTAATTTGCAAAATTCTTGAGTCATTTTTAAAGATCACTACGTAAGTTAAGTCAGAGTCAAGTAAGCAACAGTAACCAATGAGCACACTCGGAACGCACCGCGGGAAATAATTAAACAATTTGAATTTTACGCGTCTACATCACTTTATTGCTTATAATAAAACCATTAACGTTTGAAATCATCTTGATTTATTTCTAAATTGATTTAATTTTAATTATCGTCAAGTATAAACAGCTTTTTATTCAAAATTTCTATCTTCCAATTAACTGTCCCATAACAGTATTATCTTAACCTGAGCAAACAAAAGCTGCAAAACAGCAGACAGCAGAAACAGCTGCAAACAGCTGATCGGTCCAATTTCGATTACAAATACACAAAAAAATCGTGGGTCGGTGATCCGTTCAGAAAATCAATCGTGGAGCGAACAAATTTTAGATCGGTCGTCTAGTTCGAGGTTGAATTGAGGACAGGGTCGGGGTCGCGGTATTTTGCGGCGCCAAGAGCGGTGCGCCGTGTCTCGTGGATCTGTCATTCTTCGTCGGCTATTTGGCAGGACTTTGAAGAAAAATGGCTACGGATACGAACGTAGCCACCACGGACGACCAATATTTCTACGAAGATGTCGTCTACCGGGTCGACAAAAGAGGTAATGTCGAGTTTGGCATCATTATGGAAAACGACGACCAGGACTTGTCCGATGAGAGTTCCGCCACCGAAGAAAGTCCTAAGAAAAAAAAGGGCGATATCCGCGTGGTCTGGCATCCCTCCGGCGTCGAAGAATACGTCAATTCTAAAAAGGTACTTTTCCACCCTCAATTCTTTTTACCCTTTTTTCAGAAACCTAACCCCACTTTTCCCCATTTAGTCTTTCCAAGATATACCGAAAAAATCGCTCGAATCATTCGCCAGAAGACGTTCTTTTTTCATAAAGATTGAGTAACACTGTCTATTTTTGCATTCTTTATCAATATTGTAGTATAAGTAATTTTGACTTTTATATCGCTTTATGTTGAAACAGCAATACTTATTGAGATTGTGCAAACATTGACAATCAATTATGTACTTTATGATTGATGGGTTTAGGTTCACCTCGCAGACAGAACTTTGATGCCAGGAGATGTTGTTCGTCGAATGATTAAAGGAAAGGATACACAGAGGGGTTATTGTAGAGATATTGAACTAAAGGCATGTGTTCAAGTCATTGGTACCAAACAAATTCTAACTGATATTAAGAGCGAGGATTTGGTTCCTTTGGAGGTATGCTTTTTCTTGAATTACCATGAAAAGTTCCACTGTAATGTCCCTCATTAGTAAATGAAAAATAGTGATTAACAAAAATATCCTTTCAGGAATTCGCTACAGACATAGCGGTTTGTATGGATTCTTGGGTAGGAGGAATCAGAATCGTTCATTTCAAATTGTGGCTAACAACTTCTGATGGTTCTCGATGTATAATCAATGAAATGGACGCTCGGGGCTTGGAGAATTTTGAAGAAAAGCGAGAAAATGTAAGCAATATAAAAATTTTTGAGGGGTACATGACTTGCAATAGGGTTATATAATAATTACAATCTATTGTTTTCAGGAAAACGACTTTCCTCATTCATCCGAATTCTATCCCGGACAAAGTTTATGGGGCCCAGTTCACTGTCTTGAAGACGCGCAATGGATTCAGTGTACAAAAGAAATGAAAGCCAAGCGCAAGTCCAAGCCGCTGAAAATAACAAAAGTGGTGGTTGAAAAAGTAGAAACTGATTGGGTTGGAGTTCATTGGCAATGTAGAGCCTATTCGAAAGATGGAGCATGGTCGGATCAAGCTCAACCAAAGTTTGTAGTCGAAGGAGAAGATCTTAAGAAACTCAAATTATTAAACGTTTTTGAACCCTCGACCTTGCAAGTGGGCGATCGTAACTTTTATGTGATTAAAGGTAACGAGAATATTATTACACGCGAACAGTGGAGGAAGCAGCAGAAGGAGATTTATGAAGTTCCTAAACACAGTCCAAAAAAAATTCGTCCTAGTGCTGCAAAATGTTTAGATGATAAGAAAAAAGATAAAGACAAAGAGAGAGATAAGGAGAAAGAGAAGAACGAAAACCAAGCTAATGCTCAAAGTCAGCTTCATGGCACAAATGCTCAAAGTAATGCAAATTCGGCACCTAATGGGCCAAGCAATAACACTTTAATACCTCCGCCGCATAATCAGAATACAGAGAGTTCAGATGATTGGGATACGGAAGACACTGGCTCACAAAGCGACACAACTTCGGTATATTTCATTTTACGTATTAAATTTATTTATCTTTAAATAGGACCAAATTATAGTTCAAGTTCCATTGATCTTATTTAATTTTAATATCTTATTTTTTTGTTTGCAGATATCCAGTGGGTGCTCAAGTATGTCATCAATGGGAAAGAAAAAGAAAGGACCTGCCTTAATGACAAAAGTATTAAAGAAAAAGAAGCTGTGCAAAGCGAAGAAAAAAGTGCCTCCAGCGCCTTTGGTACCTGGTACTAAAATCGTTGTAGAAACTTTATCGACTAATACGAAAGCGAATGTCGTCTGGCAAGATGGTTCAGTGGAACTTGGTATGTAATTCTTAATTAAATTTAACTGTTTGGTATTTTTCTTTTTATTTGTTTCCTTATTCATAGAAGGTTATTATAATTTACAGGCATCCCATCAACGCAGTTGTATCCGATTCATCATCTAGACGATAAGGAATTCTTCCCTGGAGATTTTGTCGTTGATCAGAAGGAAGAATCGAGAATGTATGGTGTGGTTCAAAGTGTAGATCATCAAGGACGAACGGCAAAAATCAAGTGGTTCAGGACTTATACTTCCAGTCAAAGTCCCCAGTGAGTAGAAGATTGACAAAATGTAGACTTAAATCATAATATTGTTCACTTTGTATACAATTTATTGACTTTTATTTCCAAACAGGCCAACATTCTTAGAAGAACGAGAAGTGAGTGTTTACGATTTGAAAGACCATCCCGATTTCCAATACAGGCCTGGAACTCGAGTAATTCGGATAGCAAATTTCGAAGGAGAGGACGCGAACTGCACAGCGGGTCAAGTTTTGGATAACTATCCAGAGGGAAGAGTAAAAGTTTGGTGGATAGACGGTCACGTGAGCATGTGCTGGCCGCAGGATCTTTACAAAGTCGGAGAATACGATAGCGATGAGGGTGAATGGGACGACGTGTCATCTGATGGCTCCTGGGAAACTGAACTAGAAGACTGTTTCATCGCCGACATTGACGGAACCGAGCAAACGGGGAACATAAAACCAAAGCTAGCAGCTCACATAGAAAAAGCAAGAAAAGCAATGTCCCGACTTGAAGAAATATTTACCCAGAATCCTTCTCTCCAAACGACAGAAGTCATGAGGATGTTGTTGGAGGTCTACAAAGATTGTAGATATATGGATAAGCTGATGGGGACTTCCTTCTTCCATGAAAGTCACTTTCAAGGTCTTCTTGAAAGAGTTCGAGAACGCGGAAGAGCAAATGTCGCTCAGAGGATGGCAGATCAAGTGACGAGGTTGTTCAGCCATCAATCTGGTGGTTCAGAAGAAATCGACGATCAAAGTGCACCGAATGTAAACAGCGAGAGTACGCAAGATGCTTCTGAAAACATCACCATCGAAATTAGCAGTGATTCAGCTGATTCAGTCGGAACTGTGAAGGACGAAGAGAAGAAAGAATGCAAAGAAAAGGAGGAGATAAACCGACTCTTCACAAATATGAATCCTAATCCAGAAGACTCTGGATTGTTCTCAGCGGAAAATTCTAAGAAGGAATCCGGATCAAGTGAATCTAGTGGGGAATTTCTTCTCAGCGAAGATGTAAATAACGCTGATCGAACTCCTGGGATCGACGCAATCGATTCCGAGAAAGATGACGTTCAAGAAAAAGTACAAGAGTCTGTTAACTACACCTTTGGAAGTTCCCATCTTTGTGTGAAATTATGCACTTTGATAAAAGCACAATTAGTCTTGGCTCACAGAGAAGTTTCCAAAAGGTTTGGTCTATCTCGGATGTCCCTCTCTGATGCTACACAGAATTCATCGCCTGCGAAAAAGCCAAAAAAAGAGGAGGTACAGGAGCCTATTTTGATTGAAGAACCGTCCGAAGTTTCAATCGAGATTCCTCCACCGATTTATGCTGAGGGTGAAGGTTTCATTATAGACGAGACAGCTCCTGATAGTCACAAATTTAAGCTCACTATGTTCCAACCCACAGATCCTACACATTTTTTCAGAACTGTCTCTAAGGAATTGAAATTGCTGAGAAGCTCACTTCCGTCTGGAATTTGGGTGAAAGGATTTGAAGATAGAATAGATCTTTACTCGGTGATGTTTAGAGGTCCTGAGAAAACTCCTTATGAGGATGGACTATTTCTTTTTGATTTTCAACTCTCCGCTGATTATCCAGTAGCCCCGCCATTGTGCCATTATATTTCCTACTGCAGTGATCGGCTGAATCCGAATCTGTACGAGGATGGAAAAGTCTGCGTTAGTTTATTGGGAACCTGGGCTGGCCGCGGGACGGAAGTCTGGACGAGTTCCTCAACTCTTCTGCAGGTGATTGTTTCTATACAGGGTCTTATTCTTGTGCCAGAGCCTTATTTCAACGAAGCAGGCTTCGACAAACAAAAAGGCTCTCAACAGGGACGAGAGAATTCTAGAATGTACAACGAGATGGTTGTGCTTAAGCTGGTGCAAGCTCAGACCAAACTTCTGCAATATCCTCCGCCCATATTTAAGGATATTATTATTGAGCATTTTAAAAGACATGCTGAGAAACTTGTACAAAGGTTGGATCGTTGGATGGAGATCTCGGAACAACACAATAATCAACATCCTCTCTCTCCGGTTACACCGACCACCTTCAAAGAAATCACTCAAGTCGGTGAGTATTTTTTTTTCTCATACTTACCTCTTGTACGTATAAAGAGGAAGCAATAAGAAGTGTATACGTAGCTCAGTTGATAGAGTGCTCACTCAGAGAGTGAGAGGTCGCGGGTTCGTTCCCAGCTAGGCGCAATCATAATTTTTTAATGATACTTGTTTCTCTAAAAGTATTGTTTAAATGTCTGCGCCAGATTAAATTGGCAGGATAATTAACCTGATTTGAAATTATTTCGATTCAGGTCAGTCACCTGTCCTACAAAAACACTTTTTTAATTTAATTAATTCAACTTACAGAGAAATAAATTGACAAAAAAGAGCGCAGAATAAAAGACAAAATTAATTTTCCAAATAAGTGAAATTAATTATATTTTACTTGGATATTTTTTATTTATTTTCATGAAAAAATCGACGAAGCTTGATTCTCTTTAAAGTCTGCTATTTTCTCTTTCACAGATGAAAAAATTTTGCCTGAATTTCCTCTTATACCGGCCTCTAGAGGTTTTTGCATCACTCTAAGGACAACCCTGGAAACCTTCAAGCACGTTCTCGTAAAAGAAGGAATATTACAACTACCTTGCTTACCTGAAATTGAAGATGTCCCTGTCTTTGCAGAAGAGACAGAATGTTCATCACAAGTCCACTCCACAAAAATCGATCCCGACAATAGAACAAACGAAATTGTGGATACTGGTTCACACTCTACAACGAATGGAGAACCACCAAAAATCCCGGATTCTCTTTCCTCGACGTGTAGTCCAACCTCTGTGACAAATGAGACGAAAAAAGACACATCGGAACGAAATACTAGCTAGCCTCAAGGTAAATTTAAACGCCTAGCATATAAAAATTGCGCAACTATTCGGTAATATTTTCCATTAAATATTAAATTATTATAATAATACAAGTCGATCATTTTTCGCAGTTACATATTTATTGATATCACTTAAAAGAAATTCGTTGCTGAACAATGACTCGTTACCAGAAACTGAGCTAAAGAAATATTGATATGAAAAACGGATTATAAAGCTTTAAAAATGCGTGCAAAATTTTGCCAGCTTTCTGGACTATTTGTAAGTCGTTGCAAGTCCCAAGTTAATTATTTCGTAGTCTAGAAGTAAATTTGTGCAACGCCGAAACCAACACCGTGTGCATTTAGTTCCGACAAAGAATTTTTAGAATCACTTCACAAATTTGCAATAGCAACGAGAATTAAGATAAATCTTAAATAATAATAGAGATTAACTATGAATGCATTTCAGAATAATTAAACGTGTGTCTCGAGATTTGAAGTTCTGTGTTATTTCGATTACACTGAACTCGTTATGCCATCCATTATTACGATATTATGGAGAAAAAGGAAATCTATTCAAGTGGCTTTAGAAGTAATAGGGTGTAGACTAGAAAGATTCGTATATAGATTGACCTATCGACAAAGAGTCTAATGTTATTAATTACTTGTAGGTAGTTAGATAATAACAGTGATATTGACTAGAAGGCTGTATAGTACACAAGGAAATTCTCTTTATTTATTTAATCTTTCTTTCTTTCTTTCGAGTTTAACCAATTCGTTTTCCAATATGTACCTAATACGTTCAAATCATTTGAGTTGTTCGTGTGTACATATTCAGTATTAAGTTTATCATACGTCTAAGCTTTTGTAATTGAGGAAAATTTGTTATTAGCCTCCTTTTTTTATTATTTCTCTCATTTCGACTTTCTTCTGAAATTTTAGTGATTTTCTATCATTTCAATTACTTTTCTCTCTAGATTCTTTTCTTCCATTTCGATTCTCCTTCAATCATCAGAAAGTGTGAAGAAGAGGTAACAAGCACTCGTTCGATTAAAAACAAAATGCTTTCTATTCTATTCTGGCGTTCTTTCGAAGACAAAGCCCAGCTACCCTTTTAAACTTGAAGTATACAGAAGCATTGACAAATTTTATAACGATATTTTATATTCATTGTCGCACTTCTGCATCGGGTGGTACTTGTTCCTACGATAGAAAGAGGACTTCAGTTGTTAGCATCGAATTAAATTAATCATTTCAGCATAAGTCCATCTTGCGATCTTCGTTCCGAAATTCATTTTTTTCTTTTTAAATTAAAATCAATTCTCTGTTCTCTTTAATACCTTCTTTTCTCCAAGTAATTTTGATTTCAATTTCTGGATTCAAAATCCTGTGTCTTTACCCGAAGTGAAAAAACTATTGTTATGCCTTTTCAAATAAAAATACGGTGTAGTAGTTAAGTAGAATTTCGTAATTTTGTATCAAAGTTTCAGAAGGTTTAACAATATTTCTTTTTCTCTGGTATAATCCTTGGAAATGATCTTTAAACTGAAAGAAATAACTTTTATTAATTGATGGTAATAAATTAATAAATCTTAAAAACCTTTAATGCTTGGAAATTAAAAGTCTTAATTAATCTAAAAATATGAATTTCGAGGCGAATTTCACGAGGAATCTTGATCTAAATTTTGATCGGCAACTAGAATTGTGATTATGATATGTAAAGCGAGAACCATGGAGGGAATAGTTTTTTAAAGGCCAATCGATCGCTCTTAAATGGTGCTGATTGTTAAACAATTAGAAAAGCTAAGGATATTTGCAACTGTGGTTGTACCTAACGAAAGTGTG
The DNA here is from genome assembly GCA_900474275.1 of Synergus japonicus. Lineage (NCBI taxonomy): Eukaryota > Metazoa > Arthropoda > Insecta > Hymenoptera > Cynipidae > Synergus > Synergus japonicus. The sequence goes on from UCOH01005778.1 coordinate 18,559, forward strand.
TAAATTAAAAACAAAAATAAAATATGGTTCGTATTGCAGAAAGTGTATTAAAGTTGCGATTCGTATTGAAGAAGTTGTATGTATAATAATATAATATAAAAGCGGTTTGTGGAAAAAAGAACAAAAGAGAGAAATTTAAGGTTGTATGAAAGAGAAATGAAAATTTATAATGAGAATGAAAGCATGAGGCTGAGTCTTCGATGAAAGAACGAAGCACGATGTTTTGGAATGTCCTGTATGAACATTGTACAATGCGCTATCTATTTATATTAAAAACATTTGTGCATTTCTATAAGTCATATAAATCTTTAATTTTGCTGTCATATTGATGGGTGATGAGCTTGAGAGCCAGAGAAACTGATTGTGAATACTAATTACGGTATGCACCGATTTCAGCAATCATTCTCTATTGCTTTAATTACATTTATCCGATCTTTGTCTTCTTCAATGATCGTGTTAAATATTTTTCTTGGCTGTAATATTGTTTTCATCTATTTGAGTCAATAAAAAGTCACTACATTAGTTATGTAGAGCAATGAGACACGTGCGATATTTATGTAAACAAATCAAAAGATAAGTTATTACTTTTCATCCAGAAATGATTGGAACTTCAGGTTTAGAAAAACGAACCTGAAAGTTGAGGATCCAACCCCTATTCTGGTCATCGATTCACCTTTTTTTTTAATTGATGTTTTGGTTTACAATTATTTTTACTCAAATTGTATTTTTATGCGCTTGGGTGCATTTTAAAAGTTGAAATATGTAATAAATGAAAAAGAAGTTGAAAGAAGTTTGGCTTATCCTAATTCATCATTAATTTAAAAAAATTCTTTAATTATTTTGAAATTGAATGTTTGATGATTACAATTTTGAAGTGAAGTTTTTCAATTACTTTTTTGTTTACGTCATTCTGAAAAGAAGTTGAACTTTATTGTTGAAAGGAAAATCTTTCACTTAATAACACCAAATTTTCTTTTTTTAAATTAACGAAGAATAATAATTTTTTCACAGAAGTTGCGCAGACATTGTATCTCTGCTGCAGGAAATTTCATTTTGGTCAATGTATTTCTTAATCACCGCACCGGTTTATCTCGATGTGTCAGAGATAAGAGAGTGTAGTACCTGTTATCAAAACATTTTATCAGTGTTGAATCACGGCGCATTTCAAAGGGACAGACGCCCAGTTTTTACAAGGAAAGAAAGGTGCTTTTCGGATTTTATTTTCTTTCAAGTTGGAAAAATGCGCACCAAAAGCATTTTGTATTACCTAGCGATCGGTCTTTGTAAGTAATTAATTATTAATCAATATAGTATTAGTTGTCCTGAAAAATAACAAAGAATTGATATTTACAATATGCTTTACCTAAATAATTCTACATTATTTACTTTATAAAAATATAAATTGTTTTTAATTCTTTTTTATTATTTGTAAGACAAATTTTAAATAAAAGGAAGTGATTTATTTGATAAGAAAGAATATGATTTAGGATCAACGATTTTGTGACAGTCTGACCTACTTTCAATTGAAATTTTAATTTTTAAATTCCTAAAATCGACATTTTCAAATTAAAGCTTTTAAAAACGTGTGTTTATTGGTACTTACAAATTCGAAAATTTTCTGTTATCTAAAGTGATCCTAGGAATGTTCATAGAAGAAGCTGAAAGTCGTCGAAAAATTTTACGAGGACGTAAAACTATCACGAGACATTATTATAGTAAGTTATGTTAAAATAAATATCTTAATCCAATTATGTATTTTTTCTTTTGAAATTTCTATGATAAAGACGAAGTAATCCAAAACTTTGGACTGTGTTAATAAGTTTTTCTAAAGTTAGAAATAGTCTGTTATTGGCTTTAGATATTCTTTTTATTGAATTAAAATAATATGCTCAAATTATTTAGCTTTTTAAAAATATTCCAATATAAATCAAAAGTTATGTTCTTTTATTTTTTAGCTGTCTGTTTTGATTCATATAATTTTTCTTTTAATTCTTATTTAAATTATTCTTAGGAGGAACAGCGATACCAGCATGGTCCATAGCCGTAGTTTCTGGATTGGCAATGCTAGTGGTTGGTGGAGGTTTATATGTTGTTCTTAAAAAGTTCATAATTGACAACTCCGAAAACGACGAACCGCATTCTTATCATCCAGCTATGCAAGACGAAGTCTAATTAACTTAATCTCTATCCTACATTAAAATAAAAACTTCAATTTTCACACGAAATGTCATTATTATTATTATTATTATTATTATTTCTACTATCATTATTATAAATTATATAAGGTAGTTGAATTGTACAAAGTCAAAAATACAGATTCAATTCATTTTGTATAAACAAATTTTGCGCATTTTAATTACACTGCCCACTCAAATCTAAAGTAACTAAACACCTATACAAACAATTGTACAGTTTTAGAAATGACAGTAACATAAAAGATCAGCTACAAAATGTATTTTTCTTTCCTGATTCTAATTCTGAATTTGACGCTTGAGTTGAAAATTCACACGACGAGTAAAATTCATCGTCTTTTAGACTTCATGAGAGAATTAATTTTCACGAGTCACAATGCTCCGGACGGAGCGATAAAATCTTCCACTTATGTATATACTACACACGTCGTGGTAATTAAGAGGAGGATGGTTTGAAACTTAAAACTCTCGACGATGATATTTGTCGGGATCAAAGTAAGAAGTAACCACAACTCTATTATTAAATTTCCTTCCCGTCAACGTCTGCTGCGCTTTCTGGCAGTCAATTACACTATTGAATTCGACAAAAACCTAGAAAAGAAATATTAATTAATCACATAATCTTACATTGGTACTAAGAAATTAAATGATACCTCAAGAAAATACAAACCTTTCCACATCCAGGAACGTCCACACCTTCAATTGGTCTCGGTATTTCAACTGATCGCACGACACCATATTTGTTGCATTCTTCTTTGATGTCTTCTAGAATGTCCTCGTATTCCTCCTCTTCCATCAGTTCTTCCGGTGTCACCATGTTTAGCAAACATAGCACCTAGTAAAAAAGACAAGATATATTTAAATATATAAGCATTACGCAATCATAATTTCACAAAATTTACAAATATCTTCAGAATACATTAAAGTGTGTAAGCAAATGTCTTTAAAATTAAATGATGTTTACCTCTGTAGCTGGGCCACTCGTTCCAGCCATTGTAAGTCCAGGAACTTGAATTTGCACCGGTGCTTGAGCTCCAATCATCGGATTCTTGGCTCCAACGCTGGCCCTCTGCACAATCAGCTTCTTGTCTCCCAGTTGCATTCCATTAAGTCCAGCTATTGCCTGGTCAGTCATGGAAACATCAACGTACTCGCAGAACGCGTACCCCTTGGAGAGTCCTGTTGCTGAATCCTTCACTAAGTTGAACGCCCTCAATTGACCAAAACTCATCAGCAGCTCCTTCACCTGTATATCCAGTTTTCATAAAGGAAACTAAGTAATGTACATGTGATAAACAAGCATGACGTCTAAAATATAATTCAGGCAGTGCTGTAAATATCCCCAAAAATTCGAATTAAATTTAAAAAAGAAAATAAAACTTAGTTGAGTAGTTAATAAGTGAACCATGAAGAAGAATCCAACAATAGACATTTTATTTGAAGCCCCAAATTTAATCCAGCATAGCCTGATTTGTGTAAAAATCGTTGTCAGAAGATATACTTCAATAGTAAAGTTCCACTTGTGGTCTTCTCGTCTTTCTATGACGAATTAAACCAGTTTAAATTTTATCGAAAGCACTTTACCACTTCATTAGGTTGTTGCTTTCTAATTGAGATTCGTCCACCTGTAGATTGTTGAACAATTTTACCCGTACTTACGTATAACTTCTACCCAAGAATCTGAAAAACCTCGAAAGTGCAAATAACAGCATGTTGCACTGTTTTTGAAGAAAGATGATTCTTTACGAAAAAAGTGAAAAGTGCTAGAAACTTCAATCGGTTTCAATTTTCCAATGCAAATTAAGCCAAAGAAAACAGATTTTAACAAAGAATTTTTATCATAAACAGTAAACAGTAAATCAATCATGGCCCAATGGAGAAACAATTTATTTTTATATTTTACAGAAATCTGTGTGCTTTGACCTGTAGGATTCTACATTTTTTTGAAAATACATGTAAATACCAACGACAATTATTATTAAAGAGCATAAGATTGTTTTCTATTCAAATTAAACCTCAATTTAAAAAAAAATAGGTATCGAAATCTGAAAGCATTCTAATTTAGAAGTATTAGCTTGTACACTTTTGGTCAAATAAAAAATCGAAATGTGAGAAAATTCAAATTAAATATAATTTGAGACTGAAATACTCAAATTTAAAAAGCTTCTGTATTGGAAAGAGTCGACACTTGGAAGCTTTAAATCCGAAAATTGTAAAATACATAATTTATAAAAAAAATTAGAATAAAAGCTTCGAAAGCCTTCGAATTAAGATCACTCGAACTTAAAAGTCTACTTATAAAATGCAGTACTAAAGTTTAAACGAAAGGAGAATCTCGTTTAAAAAAAAACTTCCTTGAAAGACAGTTTCGAAGATAAGAAACTTCGTCTTTGCAGAAAAATATGAGAGCAACTCTATATAAATTCATCCCTCGTATGATGAAGTATATTCCAGTCGAAAAATGTAGAAACCTCTATGCAAAGGAAAGATTCAAATAGTCTTAAAGATCAAAGAGACCGTACTTTTGAAATCGCGAGTCGTACAACGTACTCTTATTGCACGAGACGATATAGATTTAAAAAATTAGGACGCACCTAGAGAAACTGAAGATCCAGATAAAGGGCTGCAAAAGTCAGATAGTCCCAAATGAGGAAGTGAAAATGAGATAGGTACTTGCCTCGAGGGACATGGCTAGCCTCTCTCCAGGCAGTGTGGTATTTTGTCATGTTCAGTAGTAGTAGTGGTAGTAGTAGTGGTAGAAGTAGTGGTAAGCGAATGCTTTTGATCGGCGCGACCCTAAGCTAAGAAATGGGGAGAAAGGGCACTGATATCAGTCCACAATTTACTTTAATTTCAAACCACTCGATTAATTTCAATTTCCTTTCTGTTTTTTTTCAAAAAATAATAACAATAATATCATCAATCACAGGGTGGCCACTTAAATCTTAGAAAGAAATTCCTGATCCTTTTTCCGTTTCATAATTATTCAAAACTATTATCAAAACTTCAAAACTACAATTTTAAGTCAAAATATAATAATATAATTATATAATATAATTAAAGGGATTTTAAATCCAAATTCTTCGAAACTAGAAAATTTTCGTATGAGAAGCATTTATGTATGTATACAGATGTAATTCGCAGGATTCGTTAAATTTTTTATGATAAAAAAGTTGGAACATTATTATTAAACAATTTTCTTGCTTTCAATATTTTTATTTAAGATTTAAATATTAGGCCTTTAAAATCGAACGATTTTAAATTAGAAAATGTTCGAAATTAAACTTTTCAAACTTAAAGCTTTCAAACTTTTTTCAAACTAATGTTTTAATGTAATTTTTGAGAATTAGTTAAATTTACAATAAATAATACTTTCTCTGATGAGAATGTAAAAACTTAATTCAGTACATGTTATGGTTTTCCCCGGTTTAGTGGTCACCCTGATTTGATAATTTCTCATTTTAAAGGCCGACGTTTACTTTTTTGTGCTTTTTGAAGTTCAACACTTTAATTTTCTTGTTTTTATTGCTTTATACGAAAAAATTGTCACCGACAATTTGTTCTACGCAGTCTACGTCGTTATTCATTCGCGTGACCTGAAAACTGCATTAATCTCAAGAACGAAGACTCGTAGAGCCTGAAAAGCCTGGAAAAAAATAGCAGCTGCAAGGGAAAAAAAGATATTCCTGAAAAAAGTAAACCGAGGCTGAGATCAGATGCACAGAAGATTCTCTTGACCCTGAAATCCCACCCGAATAAAATCCCAAAACAAAATGTTGCTTGGTATCTCTTGATGACCTAGAAATCACCATCATCCTCAAAAGTGTGATCACTAAGCAGGATTCTTATTTGATCAACAACCTGCTAGTGATCAACTTCCTTCGGAAATAAGCCTGAAACAACCCTTTCCCCTCGGATCTGGACTTTGGTTTCCTTGCTAAATTGACTAAATTTTGTGAGTGGAGAAAAAAAGGCTTCGTTCGCCCTCGGCCGGGTCCACGATGTGCCTAAAAAGACTGTAAAAGAAAGACAATCTTCGTTGTGACGGCAACTCACGAACCCTGCAACGTCTCTAACTTTTTTCCCTATCTAGATCTAGATATTTTCCTTTTTCACAAACTTGGGATGTGCTTTCTTCTAAGAGAACCTTTTCCTTAAAATTTTTAGGACTTTCAAGAAACTTCTAACGTCTCAAAGCGCAAGTCTAACCACAATCCTATTGTCTAGTATCTGTTTAGGAAGAAAGATTTCCCTAAGCTAAAGAAAAAATGATTAGAATTCTAACAATTTCTTTTAGCTTGATGAATCGGATGAGTTTTTTGGTTTGAAGCTGTGAAAAAATCACCCTCAGTAATTGGAGTCGATGCAAGTTTCAAGAAAATAAGAAAACAAGAAAAAGGTTCCTTTAGTGAAAGAATCATGACGGGACTTTTTTCAAAATGAATAGCAACTGATGAATAAAGTAAATAATTCAATCTAGCTTTGAAACTAATCGACGCTGAAATCCGATGGATAGACATACATACCTCAGTGGACATCGAGAACATCTTGATGGACGAAGTCTCCGCTAAATTGCTAAATAGAGTAAAACTTATTGCAGCAAATTCAATTCTATCCCCCCATAGCGAAAGTTAGACCGAGTTTTCAATAAAAATCTCTGATTTAAAACCGCGATATTAACCAATTTTTGCTGCAGTAGGTTTTACAATAATACCTATTTCAAGATTTAATTTATGTGTTGAACTGACAATGCCGAAGAGCTGTTTCCATCAAACGACCTGCAGCATTGTAGTTTCAAAATTATCGTGGAACGCTGTTCTCCAGCCATTGACGCTTTTCTCTTAAATTACTAAAGAATTAAACATTTAAGAAAACAAAAGTGCGTCAATGAACGTGAGTAGCGTTCAAGGATGTGCCTTGAAATAATATCCGCGCGATGGTATAGCGTACATACCTGTTCTTCATTCAAGTAGTTTGGCAACCCACCAATGAAGATTTTGTGGGGTGAATCTGTAAAAGAGGAAGAATTATTAGCTCTTGAAAATTACAAAAACTAGTTGTACATAAAATAAAAAAACGTATGTTAAACATACCAGGGACCGTACCTGGAACGTTCATACTCGGGTTGTCGGTCATTCCAGGCATAGGTTGATAATCGTGTGGTCTTCTGATCTTTAAACTCTGGCCCTTGAAATTTATTCCATCAAATGCCATTGCTTGTGTCGTTTCGTCTATGGAACGGAACTAAACGAGAAGGTGAGAAAAGCTTACTAAAATTGTTGTAATTGAAGTACTTAATCTTTTTCGTCACTTGTAAATTAATTAATCCTTTTGTGAATGACTATTATCATATTTTAAGTTATAAATTTGTTCAATACGTACTTCTAAGAAAGCAAAATTCTTATCCAGATTTATCTGGCACGCAAGGACTGGGTTTCCAGCAGCTTGCGCCAATCCGGAAAGATGCATTTGTTGATTGAAGAATTCCATCATTTCTTCTTCCGTGACACCAAAAGGAATGTTTCCAACATAAAGTCTTCTTGCTTGACGTGTAATTGTACTTCCTACGACTGGAACAGCAGCTTGTGGAGTATCAGCTACAATATTAGCAGGAATCTGACCCGCTGCCTGCATCGCTTTGTACTGAAATTAATGTATTTTAATTAAATAACTACAGAAACATTCCAAGCTTTTTGATGATTGATAATGTATAAGTATTCTTTGAACTTACCTGTAAAGGAGTAATGTGTTCAAAGCCTGGAGGTGGTACATCCCAATAAAGAGACGGTTTTCTTCTCCTAGAACTGCGACTCTTTTTGGGTGAACTGCTTCTTTTTCGATCCCTGCGATCTTTGGAGCGTGAACGAGATCGTTTTCTGCGATCTCTACTTCTAGATCTGTGTCTCCTATCTCTATCCCTGTCGCGATCTCCTCTTTCTTTCTCTCCTCTCTCACGATCTAAAAATTTCAAGTTATAAATTACTTCTCAGACTGAGTCTGTAACATATTTGAAATTTCTTTCAATTTTTCAATATATTATGACTAAATGTTCTCAAATAAGCGGAGTCTTGAATAAATGGATTGAAAGTAGGTATGTAGTTTAAAAAGTTTATATCTAAATTCTTCATCTATTGACCTCCATTTTGTTATTAAGAAACTAGGTGACATTCAATTTAAAATTAGGTGTAAACTTTTCTATTCAAAATTAAATATTAAATTAAGAGATTATGCAGAGCAATTATTATTTAATATTTATCTCTTACTTTTAAACTCTTCTAACACAACACGAAAAAAAGATTCAATAAATTATTAGATTTTGAGTATGAAAAACTTTTAGGATTTATTTTAAAAAAAAAATGCAAACACCATCAGCACTGAACAGCGTGCGAGGGGAAAGGAGATGGAAAAGCAAATATAAAATCAACGCTTGCAAATCCGATAAAGCCACCTTTACCAGGTGACCAGGAAACTGTTTTTCTAATAAAAACTTCTTATAAAAATCGTGGAAAATAGCTGGGTGAGTGTTTCAGAAGCATTTTGAACTTTTTAGACATTTGTGGCAATGGACGCTCCAAAACACCACATCTACTCACCTCCATTGTAGTCTTCACCCATTTTATTAGTCGTGAAAGTCTTACTTTCAATGAAAACTTAGAATGCTAAACTGCAGTTATTGTACACTTTTTTTGCTAGAAAGAAGCTGAAAAGATTAATTTATCATCAAACACTCGCGAGCATCATTTCGATAGCTTGTTAGCGAAATGGCTGTTGATGGCGTGACGACAAGACAGACGACCGGATGAGCGTAGCCGGATGAAGGCAGAAGGCGGGCAGGGCCTTTTCGACACGTGCGCACTCATGTTATCTTCAATTTTTTAATTTCAATATCAAAGAAAAATATTTAGCGTAATGGCATTTTCTTTATTGTGTTGATAAAAATTACAACTGCCATAAAAACAACATCGTTCCGCCAAATATTTTTATATTGATATAATGTATAAATAAAAAAATTGTAATTCAAATCCTCCCGCCAAGTATTGAAACGTGTGAAAGAACCTTTAATCAACTGGCAGCTCACCAGGGTTGTGCAGTGACGCGTCACTCGAAGGTTTTTACGTATTATACTTGGTTTTCTACGTATGGTAAATTACGTATTTTACGTAGAAAACCCCCCACTCCATATGAATTTGGTGTTTTCGACGTAAAATACCTAGTAAATTACTGTAAAAAACCATGTAATTTACCTAGGGTATTTTACTTACCCAACCCTGCAGCTCACCCTCGCCTGCTCACTGTCACTGTCACTGTCATAATGTCTGTCATTAAACGATTTTTAGTTATTAATATACATACAATTTTTCTTAACTATAATCTTTTTATTTATTATTTTTCTCTCAAAAAGGCTGATATAGATATTATTTTACAACTCTTCTTACATCTTAATGCTATCAACAAATAACTAAATATATTTTAAGTCTGTAGAGCAGTTCAATCTTCAAACAGATTAATAGAAATATCCTTACAGAACGAAAACATATATAATATTATCACTTTTTTTATAAAATAAAAGATGGAATTTTGACCTTATAGGTTTTGAATTCTTTGTTTTACATAAAAAGTATTAAAATTATATATTTTTTCGCTTTGTACGCAAATTTTAATTTAAAAAGTAAATAGCGCTACAGAGCGAAAAAATATTTATTTCTAATATTTGTTGATTAAAATGAGGAAATTGAATTTTGAGGAATGCTGCACTTGGATCGCGGCAACGCCAAACGCATATATATATATTCACATACAGACAGAGTGAGTGTTATTAGAATCTTTAATGATTTATATTTCAATGTCATCCTCAGCAATAGGAAGCATAACAGTAACGATTTGAAGAGGTTTCGGATTATCGTTTTTACACAAAAGAATTCTTACTTTTCCTGGAAGTTTTTGATTAATTAAGGTTGCGTCTGAACTGAATGGGATGGGAATGCCAGGAGCTAAAATCGGAACATTCGTTACACGTGGTCGACAATCTACATTATTAGTTTTATAAACAAGAAATAATCCATTTTCTGAGCGTGTATCGGTCACATTTGTCGCTAATGTTCGTATCCTGTATCTAGGACCTAAACCAATAACACTAGGTTCTAATGAAATTGGATGGTAGACAGATTTTTGCTTCGAAGACATTGCTTCATAAGCTTTTTTTGCTACTATCAGTCTGAGACGGATTAAACCTTGCTGGAAGGTTTTATGAATTTTTGTCGCTTCTGCTCTCTCTCGTAATGTTTGTTCCACAAAAAGTCGAGTCTTCTTTGGAACTGCAAAATTACTTCCATTGTTGATATTTGCAGATGTTGAGGATCGTACACTGAAATCGGCTGTTCGTTTTAAAATTTTTACACAAAGTCCTCCTCCTGTTGTCACCATCGACATTGCACGCTCTTCTTGTCCCAGTCGACCATACTACATATTTTGTAATTGAAAGATTTAATTTTTTAATTTTTTAATCCAATTTTATAATTTTAATTTCAGTTTTGAATACCTTCATTGCAGAGACTGAATCCATCATTTTAATCGTATCCACATGATGTTTTTCATCATAAACTCTAACACCTAATCCGGCAACACTAATAGCTAATAAAGAAACGACGCTTTGTCGTACTGGCAAGCTCACTAAATCCAAAGGCATTCCTGGTAAATTAATTTTCCACATTTTGGTTCCCTAAAAAGAATTTTTGTTTCATGAACTCTAATTCGCAAATACAATTTTGAATGATCTAAATATAGGTTTGAATTTAATTATAACTTACAGTTTTGGAAAATCCATAGTAAGTACCATCCATTAAAACTACAGCTGCTCCTTCGCAAGTGAGAGGAGCAATAGAAACAATCGGTGCAGGCAAACTGTCCCATTTTTTAAAAGAACTGCCTTTTTTTATTGAGCCGAGTTGTCCGTCTCTTCCAATCACGATAATTTGACCATCGCCTGTCCATAATCCTGTACTAGTCGTTGAAACTGGTGGCCAACCAATTATGAGTCTCTCCACTATAAAAAATGCTCTGCAAAAAAAATAATTAGAATTATTTGAAGTATTACAATTATTTGAATCTAATGAAAGAATTACAATGTATTATACAATTACCTAGGATCTAACATGAAAATTTCTCCAGATTCTGTACCGATAAGTATGAAACTACTAGGAAAGTCACCCCACGAATCTTTTCTAGCAATACCAATTGTAGTAATTGCATTCATTTTATTTAAAGGTACGGATCGATATTGCTCTGCAAAACTTGCTCTAAGATTTTCATCCATAGCGAGAAATTTTAAAGTTCGAGGAGACATGAATCCAGCACCCAATTCCATGAGAAGTAGTTTCAAATCATCAGCTAAAGTTAAAACGTTTAATTCATCATCCAGTCCTGCTTTGTGCCAAATCTGAAAATTTTTAATTATCAATTATTAAATTTATATTTACGAAAAGAATTCACAAGAAATTAGTTTTAAATTTTGAAGATTTATGATATTACCTCTCTTTCTTTGGGATGAGCGTCTAAATATGGTAAGCAGTATTTAAAATGAGGTCTCATATTTTTGAAAATATAGACACTTGAACTAGCGCCAACAGCAATAGCAGCCGATCGAGGATCTCCGTTTTCTGAGTAAAATCCTACAACTCCACAAGGAAGATCTACCATATTATGTTCTGTTACTTGATCTCCTTCTTTGAATACTCGAAGCTTAAAAATGAATTATAATATTATTTACAAATGGACAACTGAATATTTTAATTACCTGACCAAAATATAAAATAAGCAAACCCTTGCAGTATCATCAAAAGAATTTCCTAAATCTGCAGTAATAAGTCTAGCATCTCCATCACCAGATATATCAATCATATCAATTCCTCCAGGAAGTGAATAAATGCGTGCTCCTGGTTCCCAAATTGCTTCCAGCCATCGACTTCTATGAAATTCTGGTTTTAGCCGTTCCATACTGTGAAAAAAAATTGTTAACTCATTATTATCAAAATAAATTTTCAATAATGAATATTTACAGAAAACGTGAAGTCTATCATAACTCACTTGGATTAATCTAAAGCTGAACTAATGACAATGTCCTCCTATATTTTTAAACAATAAAGTTTTTTTCAACTACAATAAAAGAACAAATAAAATAATTTCAATAGAAGTGAATATATTCAAAGAAATATTTTTTATCAGCAAAGAATATGATTATTGAATTTATGTTGTGTTTTGATCACAGTATCCATAGCAATACCCGCGTGCTTTATAAACACTCTATATAGTGCATTGGCTCTAGATTTGAATTAAAAAATATCGGAAATTAAATAAAATATCTTAACTCTAGCAATTACAATTAAATAAAAAAAGATTGCATCAAATAGTAGGCATTTGTATATTCATAAGTATTTGCCACAATTTCTGATGTTCAACATTTACAAAATTCAGCTTATATTAACATTTGTACAATATGCACGAGAAGAAAATACATTTGGATACTTTAGTCATTCAACTAGCAAAACTCTCGGCATACATTTTTTTTTATAAATATGTATGTAAGTCAATTAGAGGAATGTAATATTTGATCGATTTCACATGATTTCACATTAAACTTTTATCACACGTGACACCATATTAAAAAGTGATTTCAACATGAGAAACAATATTAATAAAAAACAGTCTGCTATTATTAATACATTCAATATATTACTTATCGATATGTTAACACGTTTCAAATATCTATATTACCAATTATCAACAGATTTCGTTAGCACCTTATGATTTTCTCGTAATATTCAACATTCTAAGTGATACCATATCATACAACATTGTAAAATTGTGTAAAAGGTCCTCTTGCAATTGTTGTCTAAAATTCTTATTATTCTTTCAGAAGTAAATAAAAAACAACTGCAAAATTTTATTACACACTTTTAACGAATACATATAAAGACTTTACGTATATATATATATACAGTCTAGTACAAATGTATTTTAGAATTCTTTGAAGAGATTTAAGATTAGGTCTAGAACATCCGAAGGGTGTATAAACTCCTTAATTGGCATACATAGATTATTTCAATTACATTCCCATTACATTACAAACACTTGCAATTGAAAACTTTTAAATTATAATTTAATTCTCAACAATAAAGACTTATATATAGTTTAAAAGTATTTATGGCATGCTGAATCTTGTTTTAACCGTTCTCCTAATTCAGATTCCGTGAACTAACTTTTAGAGTTGAAAATCAGTTTTAATTAAAGATATTTAAGTGAGGACAATATGCTGAAAACAAAGTCATAATAAGTAGATAAGAGCCTGTTTCAATTCCTAGAATATCAGTTATTATAATACCAAATATTTAATATCAGTTGTAATTATTTATGTAATTGTAAATTAATTCATGCATACCAGGTGGAAATTTCTTCAATGGATCTGACAATTACAATTTCCTAAACAAATAGTTTCAAGATGTCAAATTGGTATACAATATAAAATTATATCTATGTATAAAATATAAAATACTTATTCAGTCATTGGCAAAATAATATAAATGCCCAAAAAAAGTCTCTTTAAAAGTCTTATTAAAGTAACTCTCCATATAATTAGTCTTATAAATGTCTACACTAGTTTTATTTTTTGTTCAAAGCAATATTCTCGTTAATATAAAAACTGAATTATTGGAATGAAAGTGAAGTTAGACTCTGAATGTAAATAATAAACACTATAAAAGTGATTTTTACATGTGACTTAGGAAGACGAACTCTTCTTTATAAGTACTTACAATACATTTACAATCATTAAAAAAATATAGGAAGCCCAGCGAATATTAATGATAAATAATGAAACGATATTCATAGAAATTCGGCAAAGATCATTTCTTATGGATTAATCTTTATACCAGGTCACATCTTCATACATTATAAATAGGAAGTAACACGGATCAACAATGAGTTTAAATCGTCAAGTTTCACGTGAAAATATCTAGATGTTATTCAAGATCATTATTTTGTTTTCGACGATTGTTTTTTAAGTTTGTTGATTCGAGGTGAAGCAGAGTCGAAGTTGGTGATGAGGGTAAAGATGGCGAAGGAGGGCGAACGGCAAGGGCTTCTAATTCACCACAATGAATTTGACATACTGTACTCGATGTACTGAGTGTCGATTCTGAGATCATTCCCCTTCCTTTACCTCTTCGTCGATTTGTACTTACTTCTCTGTCAACTTCTGTCATATTCTCTTCCTTATCTTTGTGAATGTTGAACAAATTCCTCCAGAGCCTGAAACGATAATTAAATTATTAAAAATTCAACTTTAAATATAAAAATTTAATTTCAATTTATATCTGTATTGAAATGTAATTTTTTACCTCGGATATTGAAACTGAGCAAAAGTTGGCGATGGACCTGCGATGGCAAGCAGAGGGCAAAAAAAGAATGTTGCATACATCCAGCTGACTCCCATAACCAAGAGTAGAAATAATCCAATCTGGATATATGCTAGCACGTGTGAGGGCAACATCAATGCACCAGCAGCTCCACTCGTCACTGCTGCCATTAAAGTTGGGCCCCCCATTTGTTTTAACGCCATTGTAACTCTATCTACACTTTTCTCTAGATTGCAGGCACGGTAACTGACTCCGTAATGCAATGTAAAATCGATGGCTAATCCTAGAATTAGAAAACTCAGAAATTCAGAAAAGTTTTTTAAAAAGTAATGATAACTTTTTGTATTATTTAGAAAAATGTACAAACCTATAGCCGTGGAAACTGCAACGCTTTCTAAGACATTAAGTTTCCATCCTAGAAGAACTAATCCAGCAATGGTGACAACTATTGCATTTCCAATTGCTATAATCGCATAAAGACTGACAAGAATATTTAAAGTCACAAATCCAAGAACAGTTAGTGCCAGTACCATCGAAACTCCCATTGCCCAAATGGTTCCTTCATATAAAGTGTTTTGTAGTTCGTAAAACTCTAATCGACTAACGAACCAGCCACCTTTCATACCTCGTGGAGCATTTGAAAGTTGTCCTTGCATCCACGTTTCCACCTGCAGAAATAAGCAAATAGTTTAAAACAATAAACTTTTGGCTTCAAAATACAAAAGTGATTGCTTACCTGATTGTAAAACTGATGCATTTCAGCAAAGGAGAGGCTATACACAAAAGTACTATCATATTCAACTACCAAGGCTTTTATTCTCGGAATAAATGGCATTTTCTTTGAGCTATTCGACAAAGCAGAAGCTGCAATTGGCTCCCTCAGAAATTTCAGGCCAGCTGTGAGTGGAGCTCCTCGAGACCACAAATGAGAAGGAGTTCGATGAAGTTCATAACTTGCCTCAGCAGCACACTCTCTTAAAACTTTAGGCTTGTATGGAAATTTATTTCGCTCACAACAAGGCATTCTGTCTGCGTTAGGATCGGCAGGATCTTCGCAGCGTCGTTCCATCCAATCTCGCAAGGTATCGATAAAACAATTTGGAAGAAGAGGTCCTAGAGTACTACGATAGAAAGGTTGACTGCGAAGATTCCGACAAAACTGTTGCAACCACTGCTGAGATTTTGGATGGGTGACATCAAAACTTTCATCAGGAACAATGGTTCCTCTAGCTGCAGGATCCAAGTAGTTGCCGTTGTCAACTGGTTTTATACCCCAAACAAATCTGAGGGGAAGAACTTCTCCTCCATCTCCCTGAAAAACGAGAATAGTTTAATTTATTTGCATTAAAATTAGAAAACAGTGCGTACATAATATGAAAAATGGTGAAAAAAGTTCAAATGAATGCACAATTTTAAATTAGATATTTATTGTAACTTACCATTTCGAGTTTTTCGAACCAGAACCGTTTTGAGTAGATCAGATCATACTGTTCAAAAAGATGTGAGCTATCGAACAATTGAAAACTCGGTGAATCCGGTAATTGTAGGCCCGGATATTTGAAAACTACCATCCATCCTGCTATTGCAATTCCTCCTAGACTCATAAACCACAACCATCTCAGACTGACACTCAATTGTGTGAGACAGTTGCTGAAAATATTCGAAACTCTATCCATGAAGAGTCTGAAAGGCCTCATAATTTTTCTAACTACGAAGTGAGCTGGTGTTAAGAAAGAGAGTCGACAGCGTTCCGATATTACGACGCTTGCTGGCAACCACGTAATCATCAGGAAGAAGTTTGCTATCACTGCTATTCCTGAAAATAAACTGAAAAGACGATTTTTGTATTAATTACAAATTTTCATATTTAATGAAGCATTTTAACGTTAACTAAAATGAGTTTGTGACGCAAATATTTAAAAATGTCTATAATACCTAAAACAATTGATAGCAGTCACATTGCTAACAATAGAAGCAAAAAAGGCTACAGCGGTTGTCAATGATGTGGTAAACATCGAAGGAAGTGCATGATTCATGGTTTCCTGCACCAGCCTTTCCATGCCGCCATTTGTTAATTTATGTTGCTTATTGCTTTGCCATACTTTGCAATATATAAACGCATCATCGGCTCCGATACCTGAAAACCAATTCCTTCCTCACTCAGAATTTACAACTAAATTAATTATTTGTTAAGTAAAATTAAAATAATTATTCTTACCAACGGCGACCACAACTGCCAACAAATTCATGAATGGAAAGAAATTTATCCTCAAAACCAGGGTATAAATTGCGTAGGAAATTCCGAGGCTGAATAAAACGGCAAGGATGGTTGTAGCCGTAAGTAAAAGGGAGGTGGTGTAAGCCCAGATACAAATTGTAATGAAAGCGAATCCGGATAATAAGAGAGACGAATCCGATACTAGAAGTCGATCAAAGAGTGTACTTTTTAGTCCAAACTCGATAGCGACCACACGGAACTTTCCGTAATTTAATCCAGCAAAATTCAAGTTTCTGTAAAAGTCCAGAGTTGCAGAACTAGCAGCCATTGGTAGAATTAACATTGCTGAACGAAGGGTCGTATTTAATTTGCTCACAGAGCCTTGCTTCTGTAATAAAGTATTAAAATCAGTATTCAATTCATATGATGAGTGCCAATGATTCGAAATGGAGGTTTAAGCATTCAAAGTTTAAAGCTCATGTTTATATTAGGAATCTTACATTTACGGGTATGAAGTCTGTGTCTAGAAGATAATGCAGGAGATGATAAGGAGCATTATGAGCATAACACTCAACTGGAACTCGTTTTTGACAATTCAAATCCTCTGCACAATCTGGAGTTAATTGTAAATTGTGATAAAAATAGGCGCATCTTCGAAGAAGAATTTCTACTCGACTCAAATCGGTTTCAGTGACTCCAAGACAGGAACTTCGGTTTGAAAGAAGAGCTACAAAATTAGCGGGGGTCCAACTTCTACAACATTTCTGAGCCCCGGCACCATTTTCTGATTGCGTTTGGCACAAAGATATAAATTCTGGATTGGAACGAAGAGCGGCGTCAATATGACATTGAGCTAAGACACCTTCCATAGACCATAAACTTTTTTCTTCAGACACATATCGTAAAACTACTCGTGCGTAGGCCGAACTGGGAAGATTGCAGAAAAATCCATCGTTGTCTGAATGACCTTCATGATCTTCCATGCTATCGATGTGATTTTTACTTCCTAATTCTCGAAGCTCCTCCCATTTATCTCTGTTTTCGTTTATACTCTCATCCCTTGTTTCGTTCATGGGCATCTCATGCTTTTTCTCTTTATGCTTATTTCCGTTTTTTCCTTTTTTCTTTCGAGGTCCTTTCGTTGGGCGATTTTGGAAATTGGTTTCATTCTGAAAATCAAAGTAATCTGAAGTGTTAAGTTTCTGCATACATAATATTATAATATTAATGCATGATCTACTAGGCAGTAACAAGTAATTTTAATATTTCTAATAAGTTTTCAGTGTCTGATAATAATAGAAAGTAATTTTTTACCTGTTGACTAATGTGTCGTATATAGTGATAATATTCCAAAGGATTGTCCACAAATTCTCCTCGTGGACGAGTTTCCTCCATTAAATTTTGCCATGCTGTTAATCTTTGAGCAAGTACTGTGCCTCTTGCTTCAAATCCCTAAAAAAGAATCATAAAACTTGAAATGTTAAATCTGAAATATAAATTTCTCAATAATAACTTATTACTTCTTACCAATTGTGGATCAGAGAAATCCGGAAATTTTTTGGTCGTAAATGGCACAATCAAGCAAGTTGAGGAAAATACAAAAACTGCTATCAAAATTGCATAAGGATGATGGGCTACTACACGGGAGAACCACCACACGCCCATTTCTCTCAATAATTTTGGACATTTATTGAAGTTTATACGTCAACTCGATTCGATTGCACTTATTTATAGAATTTATATTTAATTAATAAAACTAATGATACTAAAGAAATGATAAAAATTAGCCTAAAGTACATTCACATACTTCCATTCCATTTTCGCTGCACATTATTGTTCACATGAATTTAATGTTCAATAAAATGTGGATAATCTTTTCTTCTGCATAAAGAAAACTCATTTATATATAATATTTATGTTAAAATTATCCCGCAATGAAGGTTCGTAAATTGATTGTTGGATCGCCTTTGTTTTAAAATTAGACTCTTCAATTAATTCTTGTTTTTTATGTATAATTAACTTAAAAGTACACTGATTAATTTTATCGGCTTTTTACACCCTGGTACCCATCAATTATTATATTATAAAATCATAATAATATCATTATGATCCGATGAAAAACACATTTCACAACCTCAAAATACAGACTCTACGCGCAGGGTAGTTTTGATTTTGACATCTACGCATGCGCATTTAGACTTGCAGAAGACATTTAAAAAATTGAAAATTATGTAAAATTAAATGTAAAACGTTACAATATTATATTTTTTTAAGTGCAATGTAAATTTTAATTCGTAATATTATTGTTTTATCTTATTTTTATACAAAACTCTTGATATTTTAAATTATTTTGATATCAAGCATTTTTGTCTTGCATTTTTGGCGCGCGTTTTTAAATTTCAAAAACTGAATTGTAAATTACTAATTCTAAAATTTGCATGAAAAATTGATAAGTATAGGATTAAATTTTGTATAATTACTTTTGATACTAATTTTCAATCAGTCAAAATTATTCTCAAGACTAGAAAAACGGATTTTCTATTTTATTTACACTTTTTATAGGGATCTACTGTATCAAAGCAATTGATAGCCGATTTCTCCACATCCCGAGATTTAACACGAAAACATATGTGTTATGATTGTTGTAATGTACTTTTGTTATAAATAATTATTGTTTTATTACAAGTGTGGTCTCAATTTACGAGTGAACAATCAGCTGGTATCAGGGGGCAGCAATTCTGAAGTTAATTGCTGTACATATTAATAGAAATAGTATCAAAATCTGTTCCCCAAAGAGTTTACGATTTGCACTCATTCTTTCTTTGAAATTTATTTAATAATATAATGGGAAAGAATAAACAAGCTCAGAGAACCAGAAACAATGCCAGGCCATCCAACAGCAGTCGAAGTGCCGAATTTTTGGGCTCAACAGCCCAAAATTTGGTCGGATTTTCAACTCTTAATGATTCTGGTAGGTTATGTTTGTAAAGTTTACATTTTCGAATTTCATTTTTAGTTTATATATTATTGTATACGACATGTTTTTTTTGTACAATTTCTTACGTATAAATGCTAACATTCTTTTTAAAAATTAACTTCTAGCTTATAACGGGGTGCTAATTTTAGCCTCATTTCATAATCAATTTTTTTGCTTCGATAATATATAATAGTTAGCAATTCTTCTATTTTGCAGGATTCACTTCCTCTGCTATTATTACGGATGGCTTGCCAAACTTATTACCCAAAATTAGCATCAATACTATCAGCGATGTGGACATGACAAACATCGACTCGAAGTTCCATCTAGTTCTGAAGAAGATGAACAAGAAAGATTTCACTACAAAATGCAAAGCCTTGCAGGAATTTATACAAATTTGTCAAGACTCCGAAGCATCTTCAATCGAAAGCCTCCTTTCATTTTGGGTTCGCATCTACTGTCAGCTAGCAAACGATATTGAACACAAAGTAAGAGAAATGGTTCAACTAGCCCATGCAGCTGTTGTGAAAAGCGTTGGGAAAAATATAGCAGTTCATCTAAAACAACTAGCGGGCCCTTGGTTTATATCTCAATATGATTCTTATCCTCCAGCAGCTTCAGCTGCTATCAATTCTTTCAATGCAACTTTCCCACCGAATAAAGTAGTCAGCGCAATCATCCATTGTCAAGAAGAAATTCTCAAATACATTTCTGAAAACATATCAAGCCAAGCATCACAGTTGCAATCTAAAAAATTTGCTCTCTCTCCTGAAAAACTTGAAGCGAAACATCAGAGATTACTAGTTTCAAGTTTGCAGGCGTATAGTTTCTATTTAAAAACAGTCCCCCTTGTGGAGATACATAAAACCATTGAGATCCATCGCACAATTTTGGGAAAGAATAGTAAATACTACAAACTCGCAAATCATGAATCTATTCCAATTAAAACGGGATATTTTAATGTCTTAACTTCTGTTATTGACATTGATTTCGACTTGTTAGAAAACGAAAAGAAAAGAGCAATAACATCCATTATCAACGGCCTTGAGGAAACTGATCCAGGACTTGTTTCAGCAATTTGGGAAGCAATGTTAATAACAGTGACGAGAGTAGAAAACTGGTTTCAGCTCATCAGCATCGAGAAACTTTTTCTCCCAAAACTCTGGCGAGTTTTGAGAAATGGAAGTCAGTGTTGTCCAACTATAACGTATCCAAATTTGTTACCTCTTCTCGGTGAGTTTACAAAGTTTAATCTAAACTCAAAAGAACTGTTCTCCAATTTTTTCAATAACATGCGTAATGGAATTTCGATAAAAATGATCAAATTGACTCATTCAGAAACTTCCGCGATTGCCACTTCTTTTGTGGAATGTTTGCGATATGCCGTTGTTATAAATTCCAGCAATCAAGAGATTTGCTCGAGTCTTTTAAAAGAACAACTGATGCCAGTGATTGAGTTTTCTTTGAGAGAAAACATTAGTTACAATAAGATCTTATTTTTCGAAGTCTCACAGTTGATACGATACTGGACGCGACAATCCAACGATTCCAGTACTTATTCTCATCTTGTAGATAATTTCTGGATAGAACTTGATCTCATTTTTGGAAACATATCTACTGCAGGAGACGAAAGCTTCGAAGAAGAAAGAGTTTCTTCCATTTTTAATTCACAAATTGATTTTCTCCTCGCACTGAAAAATTCTCCAGTCCCGAAATCTTGCAAGAAAGTTAAATTTTTGGACGATAATAACACCGCAGTTGCAGTGAAAACAGAAGATGTAATTAAAGAAGATAATCCCCAATTTTTAATAAAACTTGAGAACTTCATTCATTCTCTCTCAGTATCTATTTTCAAGAAAATTAATTCTGATTCACCGAAGAAGAATATTCAAAGATTCGTTAAACTTATTTCGAATTTTGAATCTAAAGAAATCTTCGTAGCTTTCTCGAAATCTCTTAATGAAGACGCTGACCTTATGTTGTTTTATGAAGTTTTAAAGAGTTGGCTCAGAGGAGAAACGAAAGAAACTCAAGCGGTAGTTCAATTGGTCTTTACTCTTCTGAAATACATCGAGGAATCGAATCAAGAAAAAGTTCTCAATTCATTATTAGAAATAAATAATAGTTTTGTTACAAGAAATGCACTTCTATGTGCTTTATCTAAGGAAAACCGAAACAAAAAAGCAATAAAATTGTGGTGTGCCAGCTTTGATGTCAGATTGATTTTAAAAGAGATTGCCGAATCGATAGTCAATTCAGTATCAAAAGATCTAGAAGCGGATAAAAAGATGATTCTCTTAGCTTTTGAAACAACCGACGATGAAGTTCCATTAATTTCCAGTGATGCACTCTTTATTCTCGCTTCAACTTTGTCTTCGACGCATAATAAACTCGAACCGAATTCAAAATCTATAGCAAACCTAATTTCGCAGATTCTAGAACTCACATCGGCTTACAAAAATCTAACAGATTCTACTTTAATATCTGCAATTTACTGCATGCTTGAAAAGCTTTTCAAGTTAAGAATCGAAACCAATATAACTGGCGCAAATATTCGTTACATCTGGAAACAAAACATTTGTCGAGTTCGTCAAAACACTCCACATACTCGTTTCCTTGAATTTGTGAAGAGTTTGGCTAATATTTATTCTCAAAATAATGGTGATATAGAAGCAGTAAATGATTTTATAGAATCTGTGATTGAAAGCAGCGAAAATTACGAGACAAAGGAAAACGAAGAGATCATCAAATTGTTGTTAACGAATGAGAATTTAACAAAATGGATCATTAACTTTTCTGGGATTGTTCTTTATGCTGAGGTGATAACTGGAAATTTCTACAAACCTTTTCTGACAACGAATAATGATAAAAAGAAAGAAGAGATACGAATTTGGGAAGAGTTTATATCCTTCGACTTGAACGACAACTTTGAAGATTATTCTGCAAACTCTTTGAAGTGGGCTCTCTTCACCATGAAACTTTTGAACAATTTACTTTCTCGATTGCATGAAGATGATCGAAAAGAAGATTTCAGGTCACTCGAAAGTATTCCCTTCATTTTGGAAGTTTTTTTCAATGTGATTTATGTTACTACACTAGGATACATTTATCAAAAACATTATGCATCTACAGAGCAGTCTGTGGAAGGAAATTCTCTCCTTTCTGAAATCCATGAAGAATTTAACACACTGAAAGAATTATCGACAATCGGTTTTCGAGAAAAGATGGGAAATTTTTTCACCAACAAAGCAAACGACAAAATTCTTCCTCATGTCTTGAATGTTTATCACACTATGTTTGAATCAGATGTAACGCCTTCTATGTACTTCAAAAATTACGAAACTATTCTTTCATCCAAGGAGGAAGACAAGAGGATCTCATACATTCGAGGAGTCCAAATTCTACCTCAATATTTCGACGAAGAGAAGGTTTTTAGAAATATAGAAAATGCTTCAGCAGAAGAAGCTCTGATTTTAGCAAGAAGTAAACTTCAAGTGGAAAATTTGAAGTTAATAGAGGTTTTAGATCAGATTTTGAAGTCTCCAAAGGGAAATCCTTGCTCTTCTTTATACAATAAAGTAATTTCTGAATTTAACTCAGACGTTGCATTGACTTTAGAGATTGTAAGTAGCTTTACTAAATTAGTATCTACTTGTCCAACGAAATTGACGACAAATCACTGGGATTTCATCATGACATCGATGGTAGAACTTCAAATCTCCATTATTCAAACGATAACCTGGTGCCAAACACAGAATCTTAAATTTTACCCTATGCACGTTTCTGCTCTCGTTATAGCTGTCAGCAAATTTTATATGGAAGTTCAAAATCTAATGAACGCGCACGAAGAGACGCCAAACTCAGAATTACCTCCCGAGTTACTTGACGAATGGAAGAATGTCTTTCTCATTCACACGCAAACTGGAATTGCTCAAATTTGGATCAACATTAGTAAATCTTTAGCAGAATCCTACGATAAATCTTCTTCATCTCCAACAACTTTAATCCTTGTAAAATACGTAGGAGCCGCTATAAGAAATCTCAACGCGGAGATATTCTCTCAAAAGCAACAGGACGAGTCTCGTATAAATTCCCTTACATTGAATGAGGTCATTTTATCGTCACTAAAATTGATGACGTCGCCAGTTCCTAATTTACAAGTTGGAGGATTCTACTTTCTGAATAACTTTATCTCAGAACTGATCGAACAGGACAAGGCTTCGATCTTAGACGACAATTTTGACTCAAAGTCACTCAACCTGGTGAAATTTGAAGAGGTTCTTTCCAGTCTTCAAAATATTGTAAAGTCGATGCTGATGGATTTCAAGCTCTGCGACACAATAAGTTGCAGGATACAACTTTATACAGATTCTTTTACTTATACTCTGGGGTATTTATTAACCTGGAATTTGCTTTTGAAGATGTGTGCTTGTGCTCATGGGAATTTACGATACCAATATGCAGAGATACTCAAGGATGAATATTTCCCTTGTTTGATGGAGACTATCTTCAAACTGATGCCCGTGGAGGGCCTTCAGGATGCGAAAGTTAAGTCGGCGAATTTGCTTCACTTTTTTAAGACCAATCCTTCCTTAGATATTTCGGAAAGGTGGACGACGTTACGACTAGATCATTTAGTCTGCTCGCTTTATACGAATTCTCTAAGATTTCTCCCGGTTTTGGTAAGGCAATGGTGGAGCACAACTGATAGCAGAGTTAGTGCTGCTATTGACAAGATCACATCGATTTATCTCAGCCAGATGTTGTGTCGTGAAGAACTTCAAAGCGACAAGTTTGAGAATATTGAAAACATGCAGGTGAAGGTTCTCCCATCAGCGAGAGAAGTGATTGCTCTTTATCAGATGGATGAAACCAAATTGGAATTGAGCATAGTTCTTCCAACTAACCATCCTTTGGGAGCTGTGACGATTACTCCTTGGCAATATGTAGGAGGAAGTACGACTTGGAGAAATTGTCACATGCAGCTTTCAATTTTGCTGACTCATCAGAACGGATCCATTTGGGATGGTTTGATGCTCTGGAAAACAAATCTGGATAAAAGGTTCGCTGGAATTGAGGAGTGCTGTATTTGCTTCAGTATATTCCACATCAATACCTGTCAAATTCCAAAATCCTCCTGTCGCACTTGTAAAAAGAAGTTCCATACAACGTGTTTGTATAAGTGGTTCAACACGAGTCAAAAATCATCTTGTCCGATTTGCAGAAATGTATTTTAAAATGTGAAATATAACGTGTAAATTGGCTTTATAACCAAGATTGATGAAAACCAAAGACTTCTTGGATTGATCCACGCTAAGATTGAAATTTGATAAAGGTTTTGAAAGTTTTTGCTAATGTTTTCTAAAGAAAAGAGAAAATAGTATTTTGAAGGAAGCATGTTTTATAAATATTGCATTGGTGCTTCGAAAGTTATTTAATAATAAAATTATTAATTCATAGAGCTATTTTTTTTATTTGTTATTTGTGTAGGAGTTAAACGATTTGGTTTTAATGAGTTCACTTTCCTATTTAACATACTGTTTTTTTAAGTCTCTAATCTGAATTAGAAACATCTCTCATTGTAATTAAATTAAAGTGTAAAATAAAGTGAATAAAGGATAAATGCAGTAAAACACTAAATATAATTTCGTATGAAACAACGTTTATAAAATTTATTTCCTTAATGGTTCTTACTACAATCTCATAGAAATTAAGCTGTATTCATGTATTCAATAATTATACTTGCTTTAATTGTGTTGCGTTTAAAGATAGGTTTTGTTCTTTTATATCATTTGGCTGCAGCAACACTTCACAATAAAAATAAAAATAAAAGAAGAAACTATTTTTTTTTATTCTAGTCGTTAAATAGATATTTACCATGCTACATTATGATAATGATGATCTATTTTAATCTATTATGTACTTTTGAATCGGTGTTAGAGATTCTCAAAATGAACTCTAAGTACGTTTGATGCAATTTAAATTCATGAAGTAAGAAATTTTATAAATAAATGCTGCAGGCGATGATAACTGAAAATTACTATCACACGTGGAGCGAAACTTAGAAGAAGCACAGATACAGAAATAAGTTTATTTTAAACTTCAATTGGGTTGACAACTATTGCATTTCTTTTAGCTTCCTTCGAATCTTCATCTTGCTGTGGTATTTCGTCTTGACCTCGAATTCTAATGTTGTGCTTCTCTTTGTAATCGTTAATCTCGATTCCTTTCTTCGCCAGTTGATCGTTTAAAACATCTATAACTTTCGTCAGCTGAAAGATGACATTTTATTTTAGTAATTGAAAAAATATTAATTACTGATATGTAATTATTTTTTTGCTAAAAGTGCCTGATACTTTACCTGTTCTTTATTTGTGACTAAAGCAGGCTGTACTTCTTCAACTGTACGTTCACATAGAATGCCACCAATCATTCTGTAACACTTTTTCTTCGGGTCTACAGACTTCAAAGTATCTATAACAATCCTGGAATAAATGAAAAAGTTAAAAAAAGAACTGGTTATCTTCATCAAAAATATAACATTATTTTACAAATAAAAACAGAAAAGAAGAGTTTTCTTTTAATATTTCAATACTCAACTTCTTTTCAGATTTTTCTTTCATATTTAAATTCCTTTCTACATATATTTTTATTTAAAACTTTGTAAATCGTAAACTACTGATTAGCGTTGCTTTCTCAATTAATTTTATAAAACAGATTGTATTGCATTCTATTTTTGTACTGCTGTTTACGAAAGATACACATGTGAATTGCGAATTGCTGAATGAGTTGACTCGAAAATAAATTACGTGTTCAAGATATGTATAAGATATGTTTCTCTTATTAAAGAAAGAATAGTGTAAACTATAATGTTATTTTAGTTCATAAAATTTATCCTAAATTATAAAAAGCATTTGAGTTTGCTTAACTGCGAGAGGTTGTTAGAGGTTAGAAAAGCGTGAAAATAAACTACTTACTTGTGTTCATTTAACTCCATTTCCATCTCAGAAAGTTTATTAGCCATCAACCTTTGTTCATTTCGAAGAGCTTGGAAACCCGCAAATATCTCTTCATTAGACTTTCCGCCTTTCGACGAGGATTTTGCTGACTTCTTCTCGCTTGCCATTTCTGCCATTTCTGTAACCTTATATGTCAAAGTCGTCAGAGTTAAGAGTATAGAAGAATAGCACTAACACAATTAAATATCTATGTGATTACCACCCATAGAGATATAAGAAAATTAGAGGTGAAAAGGCATGCACTGAAAGTGTCCCCCGAATAGAGAGAGAAAGGAGATGAAAATGAGCCTTCCTGTCTCTCTTTAATCGCGTCACTAGAGAGAGACAGGAAGGGTCACTTTCATCTCCTATCTCTTTCTATTTTGGGGGCACTTCCACTCATTGGAGAGCTTATCCTTTTCAGCTCTATGTATTTTTATATCTCTATGGTAAAAGAAGTGCTATCAACGTTGGCTTCCTGCGCGCGCAGCGTGTGTTGGCTTCCCACTGGAGGAATTCTGCCATTGACTGATTGATTTCGATTTTGAATCACGCGCCATATTACAGCCAATGGCAGAATTTCTCCAATGGGAAGCCAACACACGCTGCGCGCGCAGGGAGCCAACTTTGAGACTTGAAGAGCACTGTGTAAAAGTGATATTTCTGACATTTCTCTTTCTCTTTTAGAATTAGCTCGTAAGAAAATAAATTAAACACCAGATTTTATACGTAAAAAGGAGGATATTACCATTCTCTATCAATAAAAATTAGTGATAAAAATTTGTAGCGAGTGATTAAACTCTTGTGATTCATCTTTTTCAGAGTATCGACGTTAACTGTTGTTTATGTGTGTGAACTCTTTTCTTAATCTCTTTTTTTAAAACAGTATTTATCAAGGTTTATATTTGTTGCGTTAAAAAAGCAGGATATGTTTCGCTTGATTTTGGTACTCTTGGGATAAAAGAAATCAAAGTTGCATTATTAGAAATTATAGGTTATCCTTTGTTTATTTTTTGTGTTCTGTCATGGAGTCTTGAAATTTTCCAATCCAAAAATCACACTTGGTTTGCGAATATCTCCTGAATATTTCTAAATTCAAAAGATCTGGGGGTGCATACTTTCATTCTTTGAATTAAAAGGTAAGGATTTAACGTGTTTTTTTGGAGTTTTCTTTGCGTGATGTGCTTTTCTAATTTTATAAGATTAGTATTGAATTGTTTATTTTTTTTTAATCCAGACCAGAGGCCTTATACTCGAGTTCGTTCGAATAATTTTCATATACGAATTAGTGCTTCTATCTTACTCTTACTCACATGATTAGAAAAAGACAAACAGTACATTTGTACATGAAAATTATTCGAACGTACTCGAGAATAGAGCCCGAGTCTATCCAGACAAAGAATTATATTATAGCTTTCATATTCTCTGATTCTGGTGCGATTTCAAATTAAAACAAATAATATTAAACACTTATATTCATTAATACTTTGCACCTGATTTTCTTATTTACACAAAAATATTTGAGATTTCTAGATAAGTAAGTAATTTAGAAATGAAAGAAAACAGACTGGAATTCTGCTTTCATCTTATTAATTTTCCCGCATTGTGATAACTGCATGAATTTTATTAGTGTATCTTCTGCTAAGAAATTCAAGTTATGTAATATAATTTCTTAAAAAACTTCAATATTTCACTGAATGCATTTATTCAAAAGTGTTGGGAATTACTTTTCGTAACGATTGATCTTTGATGATAAAGAGAAATATTTAAAATCCAGAAAACCTTCCAGGAAAATTTCCTGTATTTTTTTCTAAGATTTAAGTAGAGTAGCCATCGTATTAATGTTCTTTACGAGATAAACAAATAATTCCCATGATGTCTAATTAAAAATGAGTTCAAGGTGCTTTCTATTATCATTATTTTGCTCTTTCCAATTAGCATATTTTGTCTTTACTCGCATAGTTATGGCAGATCCTATTTGCTTATTAGGTGTTCTGGAAAATAGATAGTGGTGAGTGCTTCCCTCGAGTACAAGTATCTCTATCATGTTTTCATCAGGTCTTGGCTGTAATCTATCATTCCCAAGTTGCTTGGGTTATCCTCAAGATAGTGAAGAATTGATTCCAAAGATGGCTCGCGAACCGATAACTCTCAATGTCTACGATATGGTGAGTAGTCAATTATTTTCCTTATAAATCTAAATCATATTTCTGTAATTTAATTACTTCATAATCCCACTTGATTTTTGCAAAATGGAATCAGGAACAGATTTATCTTCCAACATCTATTTAAGAATAAAACTGTTCAGATTTTACAGATAAAGATTGCATATATTTAGTAGGTAAATTTTTAAATGATATATAGATTTTAAAACTTCAAAACTAATGTTCTAGTACTGGATAAACGAATACACGACTCCCATTGGTTTAGGAGTTTACCATTCGGGTGTTGAAATCTACGGAATGGGTCTGTATAATTTTATCATGAAATGTTCATAAAGTTAATTTGTATTTTACATAATTAAATTTTAACAGAATATGCATATGGTGGCCATGCCTATCCAATGACGGGGATTTTTGAAATCCAACCTCGAGATGCATCAGAATTAGGAGAACAATTTCGATTCAGGTAAACATTTATTGTAAACATTTCTATTGTAGAAATAAAGAATCTAATTAAAATTTTGAACAACAATTATGATTGTAAGACTAGTTCAAATTATGTGTACTCAGATCCAAACCTGCATTTTAGATGTGATAATGTTGTAATTAATTTTTCTCTCTGAAATTATAGGCAGTCGGTGCATATCGGTTATACAGACTTTACAGAAGAAGACGTATCGAGAATTGTTGCTGAGTTAGGAAAAGATTTCAGAGGCGACCGCTATCATCTTATGAACAAAAACTGTAACCACTTCAGCAGTCAATTTACTCAGGTAATGAAATGATCCAAAAAAATTCGAATTATTAAAAAAAAAAAGTTATGAGTATTAAAAAGAAAATAACTTGTATTAATTAAATGAGTAATTTATGGAAAATGATTTTAATTTTTATAGATTTTATGCGATCAAGAGATTCCTGGTTGGGTGAATCGTCTGGCATATATAAGTTCTTGTGTTCCATTTTTGCAACGCTGCCTTCGAAAAGAGTGGCTAACTCCCGTCGCCCTTCAACATTCTTTGAGTCAAGTTAGCCACAACGACAGTACTCCTCCATCTGATACTTCTTTGTAACATTTGCTCAGCAATTCGGATGATGATGGTAAAGTTTTAAAATGCCGTAGGAGTCATACCTTCTAGACAATTTGCAGCATGCGTACAAAGAATATTAATAATATTGATACTTAGTACATCTCTAGTAAATTGAATTAAATTTAAATAAAGCTGCGAGAATTTAGCCTAGTTTCAAGGCAATTCACTGACAGTGCAGGCAACCTTGATAAAAACGTCAAAACTAAGAAAATTGCCTTCCTCGTGACAAGCGAACGGATACAAATATAGCTCCAAGAAAAAAAATTTTTGTTTTGGATTAATACTCACTATTTTTTTAAGTTTGAGAATATTAATATGAGAATGATGGTATGTTAAATTAAAATAATTTTTAAGTAAAACTTAAATAATGTTAAAAGATTAAATTAAAAATGGAGCTAAACTTGTATCTTAATCTTAGGGATTAGAGACGCGTAATGATAAATAATTAACTGGAAGTACGATTAAAGTTTGAATTAAAGAATATTACAGAATAATAGAATCGAGTGACAAATACAATGCCTACGAATCAAATCCTCATGGAGACTGAAAGCTTGTTTATGAACCTCTTACATATAATAAATAAGCTTACTGAATGAATTTTTTAGCTCATCTCAATGAAAGCAAACGAGATCTTTATAGAAAAACCCAATAGATTTTTTCTAAAACTTTTCCTATTTTTTCCTCGAATTATAATGAAAGGCATTTAATTGAAATCAGTTTTACAATTTTATTTTATTAATTCAGTTGCGGATTTCTAAATTTTCGAGGCGCATTTGTCAGACAAGTGTAATCAAAGAGGATTTTATACTCCGTAAGTTATCGTACCGATCGCTACCAACTGAATTGTCAAGGTATCTAAATTGTAAATAATATTGTTGTCTTCAAACGAATAATCTAGACAAGTTTAACGTGTTCGATGGGAATAAGTCTACGATCTGAAAATTTACTTTTTCTACGTCAAACAAAGGTCCATCAATTATTAGTGCCAAGCTGTTCCCCGCATTCTATTTTACATTTTTAAAGTCCTTCTCGAAAATAGTAGCTCAATTGCAAAATCATTTCTTAAAATGTAAATCATTTTTCATTTTCTGACTCAAAAGTGAAGGCTTAGTTTTAAATTTAAAACCTAAATTTCACAAGCTCAACAAATCCAAATTAATTAATGGAAGAATTAGAAGCAGAAAAAAATGAATCGGGAAATTCTTCACTTTTGAGTATTATCATGTTAGGGTTGTGAGTAATTATTTATAGTCTTTGAGTTTTTTTTAACTATTATTAGGAATAAATAACAGTGATACAAAACTGCATTTAGAGAAAATTGCACGAAAAGACGTGTTTGGTATAAAAGGATTTATGCTGCGACTTTTGAAAATTGATATGACTCTCTAATTTCGATCAAAATTTGAAATCTGGATTCATTTAGAGGATATCGAGTTAGTTACTTTACCAGACTGATTTTTTATTTTTATTAATCTTAATTAATGTATGAATAATCTACTAATTAAATTAATCGAGTAAAACCTGGTGTTCCATTTTGTACTTCCAATATCGCCAGTTGAACTTGTTTACTTAATCTCTTTCCGAATCTCTCGATATCTTTTAACTTTCTTGTATCATTGCTCATTGTAAATTGTATATTTTACATGTTTTTTTAATTCTCAATTATTTTCAAAGAAAAATAATCGCTAGTAGTATTTTCAATTGTAAAACACATGAAACAAAGTTTGATTTTGATTAATATGAAATGTTGAACTTCGGTTCAGTAGCTAATTTATTGAAAAGTTACATTTTAAATTGTATTTAATATTTCAGTCTTACGCACAGTGTATATTTGATCAATAAATTTTAGAATCTAGTAAAAATTGTACTCAAAGGAAATTCCTTCTTTGCATTTTTCCCTTCGTGTCTTTCATTTCTAATCATTTTTAATGTTTTAGTAATCTTCTGATTGTAAAGAACAAGAAAACATTAACAAAAATGCATAAAATAAAGTGAATTAAATTCTATTATTGGATTTAAGTAAATTACGTATAATCACCAGAGCTTGACTTTTTTTAATTTAAAAATAACTTAAAAACGTTTTAAAAGTATAAATTTATAAAGTTGTATAAAATTTCCAAATCAAATTCCAGGCTCTGACGAGCAATAGTTATCATTTATAATTTCTTTTAATAAATATTATAAACAATACACAAATATTATAAATAAGTTTATGATAATAAGGTACTACCGCTATGCGCCTGAAAAATGCATAATAATAAAATCAGATTATTATAATACACTGGTAGAGACCAATGAAATCCTTAATGTACGATGTTACAAACAAGAAAAAAAACCTATTAAAATGCAAAAGAAAACTAGATAATGATGTAAAGGGGTCGAAATGCTTCACTGTAAACGCGCAGGTTTAAAATAAAAAAAAGGACTCTTCTTTACAATGATCTACGTTAAAATCCTCGACAAAGTTTCGCAACACGCTCGCACAAGATTAGATGTACTCTAAAGCGTAAGGGATCTAAAATCAGGAAAAGTTCGTGAAGTACATCGAAAATTATTGACTAATGCAATTGAATTCTTTAGATACAAGATATTATCGTATGTATATACAAAAATAGAAACGTAAACCTATAAATTTCGAACATCGAGTAACATTGGATGAGCAATAACTCTCTCTCCCCTTTCTCGAATTGACGAATACGAAGTAGTAACACTTTTGATTTTAGAACCCTCAAGTAACAATGACGGAAGATAGGCTGGAGTTACAAATCCGTATCAATTATTAATTATCAATTATTGATCAAGTAGTATAACACGAACTTCAAAGTATTTCCAATTTTCATTATTAACTGTTTCTATAATCCACTCCGGATTTATAATTCTACATTTAATAATTACGCGTAGCGGTGTCAGTATTATTATAATTTCGTATAATAACGTTTCTTCTAATAACGGCCTTTCTAGTTCCTTCGTATAAGAGTGTTAAATTTGTTATATTTTTAAACTCTATGCGTTATGACTACAATAGCGCAGTACATGATTTATTTTTTATATTCATTTGAAAAAACTAAAGACTTTGGATTTACAAAAAAAGAGAATAATCAAAAAAGTGAAATGAAAAATGAGAATAAAAAAACGCGATAGAGGAAATATGACTATTAGAATGTGTTAGACTTAAATTTTTCTCTCCGAACGTCATTACACACTCTGATAATACTTTGGTGATAAGAAAGAGCGCATGAAAAAATCAAAGATGCTTCAGTCTAGACAATAATACTTTACAATTCCTATATTTTGACTCCTTTATTCTCATCGACTTTTTTATGAAATAATTTTTACCAAATTTTAAATTTAAATATTATGCATCTTATTTTATAGTCTTGATTACATTGTTTTTGAACCGACGACAAATTTTCTAATACAAAACCTACTTTCGACTTTATTGTGAAAAAATTTGATATGTTCTTTGAACTCGACAAATATAAAAGTCTTGTAGCAAAAAGTTTTTATACAAAGGGATGAATATGAATGATAAAATTTAACTCATGCACTCTTCCTTCACAATGCAAGAATTATAATATAGTAATACAATCCATTGGCATTTTATGTGTAAAACAATGCCAATGCGAATATTTCTAATTGAACCAAGTTCCTAAATATTTTCAGCATAAGGTTCTGAAAAATTGCACTTAAGATTGTTGACTTAATATTCACAATGATAAATAGACTCGTCTCTAAGACTTAATGAAGTTCGGTAGAGGCTAAATTAAAAATTTATATAGAAAAATTTTATAAAAGAATTTCCAACACTTAAATACAACTTCCTTTTGTTTCAGCAGAAATTAATGGAAAAAAAAATATATAAAATAGGCAAAAAAAAACAAACAACTCCAGCGATAATGACTTTGCTAAAAAGCTACGGCACCTATCGCATATTTCTGTTAATGATTTAAATACATTAAATTATGTACATTCATTCCTTGCTATCAGAAAATGAAACTCATCACTTAGGCGTACTTAAGTCAAAAAATCCGTATCCTCGTGAAAAATCTTTTCGCAAGTTTTGATCGAACTTTATGTAAAATATACATACATTATGTCGATTAATTATTATAGTTTTACGTCCTTGGGACGCAAAGAGTACTGTGACGTCTGCGACAGTACCTAAAGAGAATCTGGGATACCTTCAGAATCTTATGCTGGACGATTTTTTGTTAATAAACAAAAATAAATTATGCACATTATTATGGTCTTGCATCCATGTCAATTAGTGGATGGAATGAAATAATTTAAGGTAAAAAAAGAACATAGAAAAAGTAGAATGAGTTACTTAACCCTATGCCTTTGCGTATTCTGGCCGCGCACTATAAAATCTACTTATTGTAATTTCTTCGCTTGCAAGAAAAATTATTCCTCTGAAGAGATTTTTACCGAACGAAAAATTTTTACCAACGAAGAAATACAACGCTTTCTAAGATTAATGCATTCAGTCTAAATTAATCAGATCAGATTTCTAGAATGTTTACTTTATGGTCAAACTTTCTTTGAATTCCTCGGAATTTCGAATATTCAAGAATTCCAAGAAATTCTCTTTTTTTTATTCAGTGATCTTTAGTCGTTGTACTATGAAAGGTAATTGGCAGTAATTTAGGCATGGCAGGGGGTTAAATAGTCGAAAATGTAAGAAAGGAATCTGTCCTAAACGCTTTTAAGCGAGTAAAGCTTCGACACTTGCGATCGTGATTCGTTAATTAGATTAACTGAAACTGTACATACGCAGTAAATTGAAAAACGGTTTGGTAACGTTTTGGGCAAAAGACCATATATAAAACAATGAGTGATCTACGATAAAAAAAAAGATCAGTACCAAGGATACTCAACCTAATAGTTAGTCTATAACTAAGAATTTCATGTACAATCTAACAGGATGGCGAGTATCTTTCGACTCTAGGTACAGGCCCTCAGTAAGTTGGTCGCTCATGAATCATAAGACGATGATCCATGATCATGTGCTGGACTCGGAGGCGTTGATGGATTTGAACTATTATTCGACGCTATCGAATGTCGAGGGCTTCCGCCGGATACTGGTTCCTAAAAATAAATTTAATTAGATTAAATCTAAGATTGACAGACAGTTTTTCATTCGAATTAGTTCAAAATTGCACTGATGAAACAGTACTTTCTAAAATGTATCCATCAGAAAATTGATTGTCAAAAATTAGGGAAATCTAATTTATTCCCAGCTAGGTAAAAGAACTTTACCTTATCGTGTAAGGAAGAAATGCTGCCAAGAGAAAGGGGTGTGTGTGATCGCATATGTAGTGAATCAGAATCCACTTGGTCAGGTGTACGTGGTAACGATGGAGGTGTAACTGTAGGTCTTGGAGGAGCTGGGCCTCTCCTTGCTGACGCTGATCCTATACATTTTGAAATAAACAGTTTTCAGTCAATCACTGAGATATTAATAATTAAATTAAAATTGAAAGTCAATCGACTAAATGCTTACCATTATGTGGCGAGTATCCTGAATGCTTCGACATGTGTGAACTAAGACGTCGGGAGTCAGACGGAGGATGTCTCGGTGGTAGTGGTGCTGGTTTATTAGGAGCTTGTAACCCAGAGCTGTAGACCTATAAATAAAAATACACTAAATCAGAAATAATTCAGTAAAAATAGCCCCCAATCTTTTTTCCCTAAAAAGCTTCAGCATTAAATTAATTAAATTTATATGTAATAAAAAATACACACCCGCTGTTGACCACCGTGAAAATGAGCGCCACTGTGGTGACTCGTTACAGCTGCAGCGTAGGGTGGCGGCGGTTGATCAGCAGTTTCCAAGGTTGTCGGTAAATCCAGCAAACGTTGAATCTATAAGATTAGTTTAGAATTTTAATTTAGGATATTATCTCGATTTTGTAGGATTTTCATACTCGTATCCCATTCCAAAACCGATAAATCCAGAAAGACAAACCTGTATTCCATTTCCAGGTCCCATGTGACTGATATGATTGAAATTCGTAGGTGCCGATATCATTTTCGATCGGCGATCAGTAGGTCGAGCGGCTCTGTTTCCTTCCCTCAACGAGAATCGTCTTCTTGGTCGTGTCATTTGCCTTCCACTTGTATCCATTGGTGACAAATTTAATAGTTCACCTAAAAATAATTCCCATTAATACTCAGTGTTAATATTTAACACCACTAACAATATTTATTTTTCGGAATATTAAATCTCATTAGAAAATTTTAATTTAATAAAACCTACGCTGATGCAAGTTGCTCAAAAAGATAACATGTGGCATATCGTTAATGGCACACGTCGTGAGAGAGCCTGAAGTATTTAGCGGCCTTGCTCTTTTAACGTTAAGCGTTTGCAACCAATCTCCGCTCGTGCAATCGAAGACGTCGATGTGAGTTTCACTGTAGACGAGCAGATAACCTTCGCAGTAACCTGCAAGAAATTATTTCACATATATTATTTTATTTATAAATGATTTCCATTCATATTTACAAAAAAAAAAAAAAGAAAAAACATTTTTCTGACGTGAAAAAAGAATCAAATTTGAACTTACTGACTGCCGTAGGAACAGCGGGATACATAATTTCCCTATCACGACTTTTCCTCCCTTGACTATCGACGTAAACTGCCAGCGTATGGAAAACCAATAAGAATTCTCCTTTTGGCAATTCAATACAACGCAAAGCGTCGACGGCACTATAAGTTAGAAAGCCCAGAAGAGCATTTTCAGGATGGACCAATGCTAAAAACAAGAGCAGAGTTTAGAATTAACCGAGCAAAGATTCAATTTTAATTATTTTAGGTTTGCATTCTTTTTTAGTGACTTACAAATAGGTTGATGGTCTCCTAAAATGCTATAAATAGAAAAGCCAGATGGATACCCGACACAAAGTCGTCCTTCGGATAAAACTTGCAGCGTTTGTGCGTGACAAGGTAGCATCAGTTCTCGAACACGTTTATGTCTTGTTTTCGTACGCGTGATTTCATAAATAATGACTTGCGAAGCATTTTGCTTCTTAATTGCTACGCAAAGGCAATAAGTCAGAGGATTACGACGCACGACTCCGGTTGTTAAAGTGATGCACCCTTTCGTTTCGGCAACTTTGATCCACTCGACTTCATCTCCGTCCAAAGCGCGAACAGGAACTAAACGCACATGTCGTTGTTTTCCACTAAGTACTACTATTAATTGCTCCTCCGTTACATATTCGAGCAGATATATCTTCTTTCCCTCCCCGACTCTTGCGATTTCTGGAAGACAGTTTAGAAAAATCAAATTAGGTTCTAATTAAATAGAAATTGTAATATAGTTGGATAAAATATTTTAAATTAAAAGATTTATAAAGGTGAATTCTTTCGAACTCATAGTCTGTGAGGCCTGGAATTAAAACTAAAAACTCACCACTACGATCTAAATCTAAACAAAATAAGCCTTCCTCCGTCCCAATGACTAGACGATCTGGGTCTATGATAGCTCCTGACATCACGTTTTTAATCAACGCAAGTGTATTATCCAACAGCTCCTTAGCTCTGAAAATCTATTATAAAAGTTCAAAAATTATTCACATACTCGTACAAATAAAAGAAACAAGCAAAAAAATCTAGAAATAATTAAATGGTCATACTGTTGTATTAGGAAGATTATTTCTTTTGAGGATCCGATGAAGTTCGCTTAAGGCCACTACCCATTTAGTCTTTTCACTTTCTGTGTCAGCAAGCATTAACGTGTGGTTCCGCAATCCGGGTGGTTCCAACAAGGATGTTGTTATCTAGTCGAGTAATATCGTTTTATTAAGGAGTCAGGCGCTCTTTCATTAAGACTATTAAACACAATATGAAATTTGATAGTGAAGAATTTACATCTAGCATTAGAATTTCAATCTAACGGCTGTTATTCAATAAATAATTATTAAATCAATGAAAATATTAATTAACTCGATATTACAAATTACGAAGTATTAAAGTCTGCTCGTGCTTTTACTCACTCTAAATATACATGGAATGTCTTTCTTCGTCGCATGTATAACATCAGAGTCTCGCACGGAGCTAACACTGAATTCCTCATCTCTCATATCCAAAACCTGGGATACGTAGACAGACGGGATAGCATTTCTGTCCGGCGAAATGTCATAGAGGAATAATTTGAAGTCACAGACAACCACAAATTGACGCACCCAACCTTTTTTCACGCCACCCATTTTTGGGACTTTCACGTAACCTTCGTAGGCTGTCCCGATACCTCTTGTTGGGTCAATTCCCAAAGGTCGTTTAGCTGTAAAAATTGAGAATAATTTTGATTAGATAATAATTCAGTTTGAGTGAGTAAACATTAAATTAAAACTGACAGAATATAAACATACTTTGGTCATGTGGAACCGGACACATTGGAGGCACCTTATCGCAGCAAGGCATGTGACAAGCAAAGCCACAAACTTCGCAAACGACTCCTTGTCTCGTCAAGCCAACCATTAATGAAGTACAATGATTGCATTTTGTTGGGGCTGAAAAGGTTCGGACCAAAAATTGATGAGACTTTGGCTTTGGTTGTAAATTCGATTGACTGTGGAGTGCCGAGGATTTGTTAAGTAACTCATGTGATAGAGGAGAGGTTGGGTCCTAGAGTTAAAAAAATTAAAGTGATTAGATAAGCCATCTGAGCTTCAAGTTATATTTAAATATTTAATCGAAAAATACTTACAATACTAAGTTCGGAGAGATTGCTTTTACTGCTTGCGATACTTGGAGCACGGTTGTCTTCAATATCACCTTCTACACTATCCACACTTCCATGGCGAGTACTGCTAGCAGTTTCCTTCAGGAAATGTTCCAAGTACGACATTTGAGAGGTGGGCCTTTCCAAAACTGAAATTACAAATCAAAGTTACTAAAGATCCTAATTTTCAAGCCGTGTCTTTATGTTAGAGGCTTCGTTCTCAGAGTTAGCCAACTGCTGCTTTGCACATGGGTCCAACATTTTTTTTTTTAATGACAACAAAAATTAAATTTGACATGAAATTCTAAATAATTAAATTCTTTCCATACTTGATAGGGGAACTGATTCAGGGTAAAAAATTGTCGGAATCAGGATTTTAATAGATTTGATTAGAATATTGGACCTATGACTTTGATCATTTCACTGCAATTGTGTCAGACACGTTCTGTTAAGGACAAGTCCTACCAGAATCACAGAATTAATTTATTAAAATATATTAAAACTGTGGGACACTAGCTTAGCAAAGGAAAATGGAAAATACACCAAAGCACCCACAAAAAACCTAAGCAAACCCACACAAGGCTCTTTTCGGAAATAGTAGATTGGTAGGTCGCTTGAGTTTTGTTAATCGATCGCTTAAAACAAATCGCGTTAAGTCTAAATTCTACTAGGGCCAAACAGGATGCAGCTTTCGCATTCGTTGAATCTGCGACTGAGAATCATGATCAGGATTCAAATTCAAAATGAATCTAGTTATAAATTATTTTTCTAAAATATTTAATCAATCCTGGTCATGATATAAACAATCAAGGAAAACAGTTTGCGATAAGTCCAAAATGTTAAATCTAACACAGTGCTATGTTTCAGTAAGTATATTAGTACATATTATTATATGTACGTACACTCAAACATACAATATTGTACTTCCCTTTTTGTTGCAACTGAAATCGCTCTAGTTCTCTATTAATTAAAAAAAAATACCTGAAATACTTCAAATACTTACATCTTGTTGTGAAATTATATTCCAAATCATCAATATAGATAACTTATTTTTATTTTAGTAAATGCGTTACTTTTTAGTCATTTTCTAGCTTGAAATTGATTTTGTTAGCAGCGATATTTTTAACAAATTGAGATATTTTACTAAAAACATAGCGCTGCGTTTTTTGATTAGCAACAATTGAATCGACTATGAAAGTCGCACGCCCTGCCATTTGATTTACCAGGCGACGATTTGAAGCTGACGGCATCGCGATTAACCATTGAATTGGCAGGAACAAATCTAGTTAATAAGCGATATTTGGTGATGCGGGGGGCACGCATTACTGGTAGGGGTGATGACGGCTGGTGCACGATGATTCGCTGGGGTTTGGTTGTAACGATGTTTGAAGATTTGGTAGATTTGGTAGATTTGGTAGATAGAAGTGCTGTCACAAATACAGTTTGATGATGAGCAACAAGAGGCCCCACACGCAGCTCGTTACGCCAATAAACAGAGGCACTTTGCAGTCTAGAAATCAGAATTGCATACCGTACCGGACATTTGGGTTACTGAGCTGATTAGATTTCCCAGAATCCCAGAACAATCTCACGTGTCCCATAATGCCATAATTATTATTCTACTTTCGCAAATTACTCTCAACTAAACTCAATTTTTTTATAAATTACCTATTTAATTACAACGGTGCACACTGGATGAAAAAGAACATTTTTGCTTATTTCATTCAAAAGCTTTAAAATTTTAACTGATACGAATTTTCTTCAATGGTCTGGTCTGCTTTTCAAAAAAGATGTTCTGAAAATTTTGTCAGACAAATAATATATAATTAATTTTCAAGGGTCAACAACTTTAAATTAGAAATATTGAAAAGTGGACTACTAATTAAAGAATTCAAGAAAGTGGAAGAATTTTTTTGTAATGTTTAAGCTTTCAATTCAAATGTTCGATATTTTATAATTTTAAACCAGTAGCAATCTTATATATTACATATAACTAAATTAGTTTGAAAAAAATTTGTTCCAATCATTAAAAAATTCTAGACTGTTGATTGAATTGAACAAAAAATTGTATTTTTCCCCGTGGGCGCTGATGAGTTATTTTGCTTCTTAATATTCTCATTCTCGTATATTTTTGACGAAATTGTGCTTATCTCATATAAATAGAGTTCTAAAGAATTTATAATAGTTTGGATTTTAGATAATTTAGATAATCTTAATTTTTTATTGAAGAACATAAAATTGCAAAGCTAGGTTCTGTATATTTATTTTACACTCTTTGATTTATAATATTCAAATTTATGATTAGATTCGTTAGATTCTTTAAATTAATGAGCACATTTTTTTAATTTTAGTTTGGTAAATTTTGTGACAATTGAATACTACTTTATCACACTTCATTAAATTACTTTAAAATTCAGAAATATCTCTGGTTAGTCACATCGTATGAAAATTTAGATTAAGATCTCTGAGTTCAGCAATTTTAATTTATAAATGATTACTTAAAAGTAGCAAATTAGTTTAAAATTTCAGAAAATGAATGAATTGCAAGTTTCATAAGTAAAATACAATAAAATATTTTTATTAAAACTGTTAAGAAACATGAAATGATTTCCTGTTATCTAAAAACGAGAGTTGAAATCAAGAGTCTCGTTATATCAAAGCAAAATTTGTCAGAAGCATTGTTCCAAAAATTTGTATACAGTTAAACGATACTTTTTTCTAGTAGACAAGTAAGGTTCACAAAACAATAATTTCGGTGAGATTAAACATAATTATTATGCTAATAAAATAATAATAATTCTTGAACAATATCACAGTGTAAGTTTTTGAAGACGTATAAATAATATGTATCCAATCATAAATAAATTATTTCTCTAAAATCATAATAATTCATAATCTTGGAAGCTTCTTTACGTTATCAGCACAGCTAGTCGATTGTTATTATTGTCACGCAAATGTGCATTCGTTACAATCTAAGATGTAAGTTTCATGAAGATGTTCAAGATTAGAAATTAAACATTGAAAAATTGATTAATTATTAATAATGGTAACTTCAACTTTAATCTATTCGAATAGATTCGAATACTATTCCAGTCTTATTGACAGTCCTATTGAATAAACGGAAGGTACAAAATTCATTCTTGCATTTCGAACTTGAATTCTAAATATTTTCGGATTTGTAAATGCTGCAAAAATTGAAGTTAATTACCTATGACCTAAATTTAAAAATGAGACTCAAAATCAACAAAACCTGTGTCTAAATATTAGTAGAAAATTATACTCTGTTCGCTTTTTCCAAGGCTGTAACGAGCCACTTAAACTACTTAAACAGAAATACACAATCAATGTGTCTCACATCAAACTTACAAACTGAATCTCTAATTTCATAAATAAAACAAAATACATAT
Source organism: Synergus japonicus (assembly GCA_900474275.1). Lineage (NCBI taxonomy): Eukaryota > Metazoa > Arthropoda > Insecta > Hymenoptera > Cynipidae > Synergus > Synergus japonicus. Next base: position 60,737 of record UCOH01005778.1, read on the forward strand.
ATGTAAATTTAAAATAACATAGAAATATTTTTTATGTATAGGAAGATATTTAAATTAGAGATTCATTTTGCAGACGATAACAAAAATGAGATTCACTACAAATTGGGATAAATTAAGTAAGTTTCTCAGAGAGGGGAATTCATTTCTAAAGTATCTATGCAGATTTTAACTCATTACTCGAGATCAATAAGTAATTAGACAAAATTTGGGCTATGAAATAAGAAATACAAAAAAAAACTGAAGAAAAATAAAACAAAAAAAGGAATGTTATTAATTTAGCTATTTTAACCAGCAGTATCACATAACCATATTCAAAAATTTTGAAAATGCAAGTCTACTGCTTTCGTTAATTAAGGACTGTAGTCTATAAAAAAAATTCATTTATCTCTAAATAAATTCTGTAAGTATGAATAATCTTTCATAAGTTATGAGTCAAAATTTTTAGATTCTTAAAGCTAATTTAGCAAATAACGTCACAAGATTTGATAGTCTTTACAACAACGTCAAATTAACGAAAGCAAGGGATCGTCAAATGTTATTTTCTAAACAGCCCGTGAAAAAAATTAAAGTTTTTGCAAACTACCAAGGCAGCATGGATCACCGCAGTTTGTATAACTACCATGGATACCAAGTTTCCAAACGACTGAGGCGAAACTAATATAGAACTTTTTTTTGTAGTAGGGTCAATTGGAGAATACTTACAGCTATCGCCAGACTCTAGTCGCGTCTGCATTTCTTTTATCTGCATTTCTTTCCGTTTCATCTCGTGCGATACAGAATCGAGCCGTTGTTTGAAGTCTCGAAGCTCTCTGAAAAAAAAGAATATTCCATGAAATTGTTTCTAATTGTATTGCAAGTTTTATACGAACTCTTATTCTAAAATCGATTCTAAGTCTAGAATTTGAAACTTACTTTTGGGCTGCGATTAGATCAGAACGAGTTTTCGTAAGTTCTTCTGAAATTGCCTGCTTGGCTTGAATTTCGCTCTGCAAAGAGCTCTGAAGATTTAGGAGTTCCATTTTATCTAACTTTTGTGACCTGCGATTCCTCCAATTCTTATCGCTAATTGTAGAAACACTTCCAACGCCACCGACACCACCAGAGTGTTTCAAGAATTCCAGTTCTTCCGTCATTTTTGTAGCTAGAGCCTGAATTTAAGAATAAAATGATTATTTTAGCATTCTGCTCTTTTAATTTTGAATTATAAGTTTTAAATTGCAAAATAAATTTTTACATTCTCATCAGAGAGAATGTATTAGATTTATTTTTTGGTATACCTGTAAGTATCCTCTCGCATCTTTTTCATCCGAAACCCACTGAATAATCTCGGTTATTTGAGCCTCCCACTGCGCAATAGCCTCCTTCTTATTCCTCAATTCCTCATATTCCTCTTCAATCTGTCTTCTCTCTGATTGTATTCTATTAACACTATCCGTAACCGAATTCAACTCAAGCAATAGCTTTTTATTTTCTTCAGCAAGCATCATTTTCTCCCTCTCATGTCGTCTCGTTAATTCACTAATAGTTTCTTCACTATCAGTAATATTTTCGAGTCTTGCAGCATCTAATTTTTCTTTCGTCAAGTGGACTTCCCTTTCCAAGAGTTCTCTCCTCGCCTCTCCCTCGTGTAGCTGCTCTTGAAGGCTTCGCATCTCCAAATTGTATCTACTTTGTTGCTGATTAAGATTTTCATTATACTGAACTTCAAGTTTTTCAACCTCAGCCTTAAGCCTATTAATCTCTTGAGTCGCGAGAGCATTATTAGTACTCGTGTCATTTCCAGCTGACCTCTGCCTGATTTTCTCAGTTTCTTCTTGCATCTGTTTACAATATTCTTCACTTCGCTCTCGTAATTTTCTTTCTTTGCTCGTTTCAGCCATTGCTTCTTCAACTCTATTTTCCAATTCTCGGCGAAGCTTTTCAGCCTTTCGAATATCATGTCTCAGGCTATCGACTTTTTGCATGACAACTTCAAGTTCTTCCTCCTTGTCTCTAACTTGCCTTGATAATTTTTGCTTTTGCTGTCGAAGTTCGGATAATTTATCAGTTACTTCTGTGTATTCTGTCATGGCTAATTTTCGTTGAGTCAGAGCGTCCTTGAGCTCTTTGTCTTGAAGTTTCAATTTCTCTTGAGCGTCTTGCTTATCTTTCACAGCTTCGTCCTTTTCCATTCTAAGAGTTCGCACCAATTTTTCTAGCTCGCGAAGCTTCGTTAATTCTCCATTATCTATATTTCGCAGTTCACGAGGAACTTCGAGAGATTTTAATTGAGATTCTAATTCTGTTGAAGGGAAGTAGATGATTAGGTATATTATTAGATTAATTTTTTATTTAAATCACAGCATAACTTTGTACTTGAACTTACGAATTTGAAATTTAAAATAGTACTTACCACAATTTCGTTTCGTCAAAGTATTTATTTCATCTTGAAGTTTTCTCGTTGCGTTATTGGAATCAGGCGATATCGTAGGCGACGCGTGTGTGACCTGATTTTTTAGATCCGTAACTGTCTGAGAGAGTTGGGCATTTTCTTCTTCGAGCATTTTTAGATTCTTGTCCTTTTGCGAAAAAACAGGTAGAGACCCTAGATCCGATATACAGCTGGAAAAATAATATTTCAATTAGGAATTTTAAAGCAGATTATTTGCTTATCATTAACTTTTGTTCATACACAATATTGAGGGTTTAAATTACTTTCTTGGTATCAATTATTCTTACCTTCCTTGAGTGAAACTAAATCCGACAAATGGGAGATGTAAAGCCGAAAAGGCAGAATTTGCAGCTGGGGGAACGGCATCAGAACTACGAACGTCGGTGTCGTCAACGTCGAAGTTAGACGTGTCTGTTGGCGAAGAAACTTCAGGAATGTAGGGCGCCGTACTATCTCGAATAATCTCCCAATTTACCCCTTCAAACCACGGATGTTTCTAAAACATAGACAAAAAGTTAAAGTTAGTTTTATCAAAGAAATTAAAATCATTAAAATGATAAAATCGGAAATATATTCGAGATGTTAAAAAAATTCCACAAACCTTAAAATCTTCAATTCCATTTTGTCCTAGTCTAAATTCCGAACTGCAAATCAACTTTCGCATCAGGTCCTTTGCTTCCTCGGAAACATCGAATATATCCTCGGTCGGAAAATCAAAACAATTCTGAAATATCAATGGAAATTAGCGCTTCAATAAAATTAGTTTCTTGTTCCTAGATAAATAAAAACTTTTCAAACCTTATGATTCATAATTTTCCCATAAGTTTCGACTAGAGATTCAGCGTAAAAAGGTGTTTCACCGTAAAGCATTTCATACATACAAACACCCAACGACCACCAATCACATTCAGGTCCATATCTACCCTGTCCGTCTTCCATTGCCTGAAAATCAAAATTAAACCCACAATCAAAATCTATTGAGAATTTAAAAATTAATGGAAGTATGCAATTAAATTTACCCTCAAAATTTCTGGAGATATATAATCCGGCGTGCCAACTGCTACGTTACTTTGAACAGTTCCGTCTTCAAATAACCGAAGGCAGGAACCAAAATCAGCCAATCGAATGTGTCCATTAGCGTCTAGCAAAACGTTATCAGGTTTAATGTCTCGATGAACGTATCTTAAATCATGAATGGAACCAATGGCTAGCACCATTTCGGCAATATAAAAACGAGCCATATCTTCTGGAAGTCGGTCTTCAAATTTACTGAGTAAAGTTAATAAATCTCCTCCGCAGTAATAATCCATTACCAGGTACTAAAAAGAAAACGGGAGATGATTGCAAATTATCCTTAAAACCTATTATTGTTAGACTTTAGTCTTTGTTTGCTTTTAGCATAATTTCATATGACTAGTTTTTGAACTGTGGATAAAAAAATTACCAGGTTATTGTCATCCTGAAAGGCATAATGGAGGTTCGTAATCCATCTTCGATCCCCATAAACTAGAACGTCTCGTTCTTCCCTGAAGCACGCAGTTTCCGCTCGCTTGAGCATTTCCCACTTGTTTAATATTTTCATGGCAAAGACCTTGTCCGAACCTCGCAATCGTACCACACATACTTCCCCAAATGCACCTCTCCCGATTACTTTTATTATCTCAAAATCCTCGCGCGCTAATTGCAAACTCTTTATACAAGTTGCTACCGGTTTCACTGTAAATAAAAGTTATATTAGGAAGTAAAATCAGAAGTGAATCAAAATTAGGAACTGTAATAAAAATTAAATTTTTACATACCAAACTCTATGAAATCCGAAACAGTCTTTTCTCGACGTAAAGAGGAGTTGCAACACTCGTCGTATAAAACTAATAAGATGTCGATGAGAGTTTCAATGGAAAATGTGTGACCAGATTTTCCACCCAGTACTGGACCACCACTAAATAGGGCTTCCAATTGACGCAATCTTCCCCCCACACCTGGATTTAAATAATTATGTTTAATTAAAACTAAAGTTCTAACTAAAAACTAATAAATTAATAAATTAAGGATTTTAACGATTAAGTTTGCTATTTTTTAACAGAGCTCTATTTAAAAAGGTGACTGTGAGGCCTGATTTTGATATTTAAAATTTTCTTTTCCACAATTTGTATAGTAATTTGTACCGTTTATAGCAAGTCCTTTAGACATTACGCCTGGTGGCGGGTGACTGTAGTTTTGCGGTGGATCCGACATAATTTCTTGTTGGTGAAGTGATTCCTCACCACGATCTTTTAAAGATGCTTCTGTCATCATTGAAGACAGTTTCGATCTTTTGATCCCACCACGTCATTACGGGACAATGAGTGCGCTGGAATTTAATTACAAGTTTTAAAAATCAGCAAATACTTCATAAAATTATATTATATTCTTAGTAAAATTAAATGCTAAAAATAGTATACATTTAAAAAATAACTTCTTTAGAAGGTTTAAAGTATCAAACAAATATTCAATTTAAATTAAAAAAAAATCACTGCTTTAACTGTAAATTTACTTACTATCTATTACTGTATTACTTCATATGTAAATAAAATAATAATTAGATGCAAGTAAGTATGTAGTAATAAATAAAAATACAGGTTTACAGAACTGCATTTTTTAAATAAGCAATTATTTATGCCATCAGTATGTTAATAATGCAAGTTCGTGAATCATATCTCTTGCAATACAATTTATGTAAAAATCTTTTACATAGTACAAATTTATGATACCTAGATTACTAATCATTATTCTTGATTGTTCTCAAGAAAGAATCTACTCATCAAAAACAACAATTTAAATTTCATAACACTAATAGTCCAATTACAATTAATTAAATAAATACTAATTAATTGATTTTCAAATAACATTTTCTGTCAATTTTAAGCATAAAATATTAAGAGGACAAATTCTTTCCTCAGATTTCCCTTCCTATTAAATTCACAATTCTTTAATAAACTCTTTCATTTTTAATTCCAAATAAACGAACCATTTTTAATCTAAATCCACCAATGTTTTGATAATTCAAGAAAACATTCTTTATATGCACTGGTATCAGTTTACAAATAAACTATCTTAAATTAATAACATTAACGAGTCCCTCAATTTAATCGACACCTCAGAAGATTGAAAACTCTCCCGAAAACATTGAAAAACGTTTTCCCGGTATTGATATTTTTATACCGGAATGTCATATTTTGTCATACCATGTTTAATATACAAATAGAAACTCAGGAAGCGTGCGAGTGCCAGAGACAAGGTTCTTCTTCATGAAGCGAATTATTTTAAGACAAAGAAACCAGCTATAATCACTATATCAAAACCGGAGTAAAAATTGCAAACTCCGGTAAGACAAACATTCAGGATCGAGCAAGATTCCAGTTCCAAATTACACAAGCATTTCTAATTTCACAATTTGAGATTGCTACATTCTAAAGATTTCAACTTTAAGTTTGATCAATTTTACATACTTTCCACTTGGATTTATTCAATTTTAATTTCATATTTGTCAATTTTCAATTTTTTAGTTTGAAATTTTGTATTCTAAATAAATTTAAAATTAAAATAAAAAATAAAAAGCGGCTCCAGAATGAAATGGGCACTTACTCCAAAAACTCTACATTTTATTATCAGTAGTTTCTGGCAAGAATTTCGATGATATACTTATACACTTTAGTTTTTATAAATTTACATGTTATATCCCCGGTAATATTTTGACAAGTAATATACATATATGTATACATATATTGATCGTGATATTTTATAAAAAATAAGTTAAACCAAAATATTTTTATTTTGTAAACTTGCAGCTTATTTTCTATACTTTTTATATTTGTCACTTTATTTTTTACTTTTGTCTTAGAATCAAGCTATACATAGAAAATGAAAACCTTAATAACATTAATTTGCACCGCAAGCTATAAATTCATACCTAATTTTATGCTAGGAAAAAAAATGTACAATCCTTTGGTGTTGAATTTTCATTGGATTAAAATGACACTAATTTCTCCTTAAAACTGAAGTAGGAAGAGGAAGTAAGCTAACAAGGTTCGATTCGGCTCTTGTCAAAAATCAATTTCTCAAGCGATGCACGACGAGCACACCTACTGGGAAAAATTAGCTTTTATTTCACGACATCCACCTTTGATAATTAAAGATTCGTCACGCTGAAATTACGTAACCTACCGCCAAGGTAGCTAAAATATTTAGCGAAAATACGCAATAAGACAAACGCGCGCTCTCAGAACGTGTAAATAAAAAGTCCATATAAAAATAGTACACTGGGGTAGGGCAACAGTATTCGGTACGTAATCAGGCACGTCCCGAACGAGCCATACGAACAATTACGAGTAGCAACCTGAAATATTTCTTCCATTCACGAAATTACACGAAATTTCAAGATTCACGAGTTGCACGAATCGCATTTTTCGGAGCAAAGGCAAATGCCTCGTCCGCTGTCCTAATTTCTCTTATAACCTTATCACAGCACCGCATTTCGCTTCTATTTATCATTATGACGTAAAATCCACAGCATTTCAACTTATTTCAAGAAAAATTCCGATTCTGATACCAAGAGGATATCGGGAAAAAGAATCAGCGTACCTGCACAGGGCAGCTCCGATCAATTTGTTTAATTGTTTGTTACGGGCACCATTTAATTATCACTAAACATCTTGTATCACCACCTCCAAACTGCTCCAAACTAAAGAACCTCCGTCCCCTACTAGTTGACCCCCCTGGCAGGCTCCTATATCCTACTACGTCACTGACAACCATCGACTACAAAACATAGATTATCAAGAGCCGTAAAGTTAAAAAATATTCCAAAATTTATAATTGAAGAACATTCTCATGTATTCGAGAATTTATCATTTGATAAAGAAGAGTCCATAATAGAAACCTCAAATTTTTTGAAAATATCTTGTTTCCCGAAAACATCCCACTTAAAAAAATTACCTTTAATATGTAATCGCAAGTACTATGTATACATACATACAGAATATATTTGGTTATATTCTGGTGCTGACATTTGAATTTCGCGGTTTTTATTTTTAAATTTTGAATTTTTTTTAGTGTGAACTGGACTTTAAGCATCCCAAGGACCCAAGCCTCGTTTGTGTTTGTAACTTTGTACTGTGCAACTTCACTCAGTACAAAGTAAATGTCAGTAAATGTTGATTGAATGTTGGTCGTTCAAAAAATAGTGAGATTTTTCTGTGCGAAGGTTTAAACCTTGTGATTTAAAACGCAATAATAACAAATGCTTCAACAGGAGAAACCGGCAAGAGAGGTAAGTGAAATATTTATTTTAAAAGTAAAAGCACATTGTTTTATAATCAAGTTTTAGGTTAGATTTGACAAAAGAGTTGCAAGAGTTTTGTTGAGAATTTACAAGTAGATGAAGAGATTTGTAATTATTTGTGGATTTTTTTCTATTTGCAGCAGTATGTCGAACCAATGCAGGTTGATGCTCCTGCAGAGGATAATGACAACACTGAAGAAGAATCTTACGTTGTTGAAAATCCAACCCTGGTAAGCTTTTGTTCTTGTGTATTTTGATTTTTAATGGATTAATCAAATTTCTCTTTAAGACTTTCAATATATGTGGAATTCATATTGTAATTTTTAGTACTTCTTTTAGATTTAGAATATCTCAAGGTGTCGGGTATATTAATTTACTAAATTTTGTTTATCTCATGAATTCAAATCTAAACGACAAATTTCCTTTTTTCAGGATTTGGAGGTCTATGCCAACAGCTACACCGGGCTAGCAAAGCTCTACAGGTTGATCTACATCGCAGATCACTGTCCAACTTTGCGAATAGAAGCTTTGAAAATGGCGATAACTTACGTTATGACCACCTACAACGTCTCTCTCTATTTGACACTTCACAGAAGACTCTCACAGGCTTTAAACACGCCAGGGTTACCGGACGTTGCAGCTCAATCAACATCACAAGATCTGCCAGTAATCGATCAAGCTTGGATGGAATCTCGATCCAAAAAAGCTGCTTTGAAACTCGAGAAGTTCGATACAGACTTGAAAAATTACAAGAGTAATTCCATCAAGGAAAGTATAAGAAGAGGCCATGATGACCTTGGAGATCACTACCTAGACTGTGGAGATCTTGCAAATGCTCTCAAATGTTACTCCAGAGCTAGGAATTATTGCACGAGTGGTAAGCATGTTGTCAATATGTGTTGGAACGTCCTAAAAGTCTCTGTTTACCTTCAGAACTGGACTCATGTATTTAGTTATGTCACGAAAGCTGAAGACACTCCAGACTTTCCTGACGTCCATGGTAAAGACAACAACCAAGCAATAGTTACAAAATTGAAAGTAGCTACTGGATTGGCAGAGTTAGCCACGAAAAAATACAAATCCGCAGCAAAATATTTCCTCCAAGCTTCCCTCGATCACTGCGATTTCCCCGAACTTGTCTCACCAGGAAATGTAGCTCTTTATGGAGGACTATGCGCTCTGGCGACCTTCGACAGGCATGAGTTACAAAAACAAGTTATCTTCAGTAGCTCTTTCAAACTCTTCCTGGAATTGGAACCACAACTGAGAGACATTATTTTCAAGTTTTATGAGTCCAAGTATGCCTCTTGCTTAAAACTCTTGGATGAGATCAAGGACAATATCCTGCTTGATATGTACATAGCACCACATGTCAACAATCTCTATACTCAAATTCGCAATAGAGCTTTAATTCAATACTTTGGTCCTTATATGAGTGCTGATATGAAGCGAATGGCAATTGCTTTTAACAGAACAATTCCTGCCTTGGAAGATGAACTTATGCAGCTTATTCTTGATGGACAGATTCAAGCTCGTATTGATTCACATAATAAGGTAATAATGCGACTTAACAATGTTATTTCTTTATCAAAAAAATGTATTATTTGTTAGTTATTACAATATTTTGCTTAATATGTTAAAATATATTTTGATTACAGATTTTATATGCCAAAGACGTGGATCAGCGTAGTACAACATTTGAAAAGGCCTTAAGTCTAGGAAAAGATTATCGAAGACGTACACGAATGTTGATTTTAAGAGCTGCCATGTTGAAAAATCAGATTCATGTGAAGGTAGATATCGCTCCAAAGAAAACTAATAGGGAACTTCCGGAATAAATTAACATTATTTGAACTTTGTCTCAAAGATAGTTTCATTAGAATATTCTGCATGATTCAGAATAAACAAAAAGAACATACGCAGGGCGGCGAGATGTCCGTGGCTCCAGGGAACAGCAGTCAAACTCCAAGGAATTGATGCTGGACTCTACTTTGTGATTACATACATAGATTAATTTTAAGCGATACCCCCGATTAAAGTATTCATTACTGAATGTTTTACAATAACTTTTTTTTCAAAGTAAAATACAAATTTCTCTTGTGAATTTGCATTTTCAATAAAATTTATCATATTAAAATTAAGTATCATTAATTTAATCTACGAATAATAAAAACTTTTTTGAATTAAATGCTTTGAAACGTTCATATCGAACAAATTTAAATTTTATAGGTACTTTAATAACTTACACAAGTAATAAAATAATTGATTTTTCATCGTTTGTAAAAATTTTTTTTATAAACATTTTTCGACTAGATGTCGTCCAAACCGAAACCCACTAAAATGTTAAATAAAATCCCCCATATGGCCAACATGTGTGAAACTACATAAATTAATGTACAGGGAGTTTAAAAATACACCTGTTGATCATTATTTCTTTAATACTTTTTTTTAAAGGCTTTTAAGTAGCTAAACAATAAAAATTGTTGATATTTTAATAAAATATTTATTGTCTTGTTTTAGAATCACCCTATACATATTTTCATTACAAATACACATGCGCAGAAATTGCAACTGTGCGCCATGCATGATGCGCAGCAGGCCACCAGCGCACAATTTGACAATTGGTCACAATATACGCAGTCCACTGTCCTGGGGTCGCGAGGACAGGTTGTGTACTCTGTTATTCTGATTGACTTCGATTTTTCCTGTGTCTGTGAAGGTTTACAAAAAATAAGAGAAAATATTAACACAGTGACAGTACGCGGTCGACCTCGTGTTTGCGAATTTTCAGTGTCGAACCCGCGACGTGTCCAAAATGTTTTCCGGCCTCACGAATCAAGTGTCCAACTGGATGGGCAAGAAAGGCGAGGATGGCTCCGTATTACCCGAAGAAAAAGTTGGCTCCCCAGGTGCCGGTGGTGAAATCGATACCGAAAAGAAAGATAACAGGTATCAGCTTCTCTAGGTTTGAAATCTACAAAATCCAACGTTGTTTTCCTACTTTCTACGACTCCAATTTATTCTACCAATCTACAACTTCGATGACAGCTTTCGACAATTTGTTAGTGTCAACCCTTTGAGAGCGTTGTTTATAGTTGTTCAACACGTATTTAAAATATTGCATTAAGTTCTCCAGATTTTGACAAAAACGCTGAAATAGGAAATTTTTAAGGTTAGAAATTGGAAGGTTATTTTTCTTGAATACAGCTTTTTTTAGAGTGGTTTTTATCTTGATATTTTTCTGTAAAGATGGAGAAATGGTGTTTTCTTGTTGTTTAGATAATCAAGGTTCAGTAGGGGTTAAAAGATATCTACCCTAAAGTGTCGTCGGTGCTTTTCTTCACGATCGTATCGATCGAAGACTTGGTTTCAAGGCGCAAGTTTATATGAGGAATTTGAAAAATGTCGTGGATTTTATGTTTGATTGCATTGGTGCTTATTTCTTTTGATATAAAACACGAGGATCCTTAAACTAGCTATTTTTATTTTGAGACACTTAATAGAAAATTAATGCAGCATTCAAGTTGCAAGAACTTTTATTCAAATTGGAAGCTTTTGAATAGTTTCTAATTCAAATTTCTCCTTTCTCAATTCAAACTGAATCACTTAATTGCTCAATAACTTCAAATTTATGTTGTTCTAAGTTCAAATTCATAACGTTTAATATTCAACGCCTTTACAGTTGAAGCATCAAAAATTGATTGGAAGCTTTAATATTTGAATTATTATTCTGAATTTATAACGTTTTGTTTTTATGTATTTTTAACTTGATCAATGGAGAAATGTATTATCGGTTTTAAAGAAACATTTTAGGAATCTATAAAAATACTCGTAAAATGTTGATTCTCATGATTGACTTTTCGATTGCTTTGGAGTTGAATTAAATTCAAATTTATTTATCGATAAACTTTGAATTTCCTTCCTTCAAGACCCAGCAATATCAGCTTAATAGATGGTTCAATTAATCTCAGATGAAAAGACAAGAAATTTATTCTTTTCGAAATATTCAACAGTTTTTTAATAACTATTTCTTCTCATAGATAAGTATTGTGTACTTATTGTTAAAAGTAATTTAATCGTTTCTTTTAAAAAGAAAATAAGAAAAATGAAAGAGTTGATTGGCTCGGAGGAGCTTGGCAGGATTGAGAGAAAATCGATTGATAGGTCAAGGAAAGATACTTTTCCGGAAAGATTTTACAAACTATTCCGGCTTTAAATTTCAACCTACAAACTCAAGTTTGAATTCTGAGAACAAATCAGCTCATTTTTTCTCAATTGACTATAAATATTTGCGTTTATAAAAAATCTTTATCAAAAGCAATTCCTAGAAATTCAAATTTCTTTTACCTATTAAATGTTTCCGTTTCTGGACAACAAACATATTTTGTAATATAAAATGAAATTCTACTTATAAAATTTGTTTAAGATTAGTAGAATTAATTAATACAAGTTTTATTTTAATTAAATTCTACTTCGGATTGTAATTTTCCTAGAATGTTCATTCTCTGAGTGACAATAACCCTGCTAGTGAAATGTAATTAAGTAAAGGCTTGCAGCTTGAAGTAAATGTCGCCTTGTCCTTGCATGTGTTGGGTTTCACGAGGATTTACAGTTAATCTTAGGGTATTATAATTGATTATGACCATCAGTGCAAAACAGGGAAAATAGGTTTATTTAATTTGTTTAAGAGTGATTTTTCTCAATCTCCAAATCAAAATACCATAACCATAACAGAACATTCAACACCTTTTATTTTTTGATAATTCAGAAAAAAATACGTAATGTAAAATGTTTTTTTTTTATTTATAAAAGGACACAGATGTGAGATGATTTATTTGACCAAAAATTTGGCAACTTGCCACTGGTATTTATATCCTTTTCAAAAAATTTTCATTTCAAAGAAGTTTCAAAGCAGATTTTCTTTAATATAACAGATTTATCATATTTCTAGTCAAAAACTGAAATATTATAGTGACTAATATTAAAATGGAATTTTAAAAATATGTATAGATCTTTCATTTCCAATTCCTGGGTTTCTTTACAATTAGCTTTCCTTCCAGGAAATAAAATATATTGGATGAGAATTTGAGTATCCTCAAATGCTATTTGCCTTTGGCGATGTTGTAGTTTCGTCCAACTGAGCTTGCAGTATCTAGTTTATGAGCATTCAAAGAACGAGAGAATTCTTTCCCTAGGGCAATGGAATGTTGAAGGTGTCTTTGACGATATGACAAAGACTACTTCTTTTTATCTCAGAATGAAAGACACGAGTGATGTGTCGTTTGTGCCACTATAATTTCTCCTCTATTATTGAAATTTGCTCTTTGTTTCACGGAAAGTGTCTTTAAAGCTAATTAAAAATAATCTCTTTGGTAAATAATTTTGTCTTTTTAAAAATATGTTATTCCTGAAGATTTAACTTCTCATCCTATGAGTTTGGATCTTTAAACTAGTGTCTTTCAATTAATATTCATCTAATAAACTAGCACTAGAAGTAGAAACAAGCACTAGACTAGTAAATTCAGCATTTCAGTACAGAGGTAATGAAAGTTTATATCCCATTAAAACCCGACGTTTCGGAATATAAAAGACCTCTCGTGTCTCTATATATTCCCTGCTTCAAATATATTACTTCTTGATTCCCAAACTCTGAGAGATGTTTTGAGAGGAGAAAGAAGTAGAATAATATTCTCGTAGAATATAAAAGCAATCTAGGCAAGTTCTATTCAAGAGGTCAAAGGTGTTTCTCGACTGAAAGTAAAAATTGAGTGTTGTTGATGTTGAAGGTGATTTTGAATGCTTAGTCTTTTTTTTTTTTGATAGTCAACAGGGTAGCAGTAAACTGGAGATGCTAGCAGGAGTGAAATCCCAAATGACGGGATGGTTAAGTGGAGGAATTCCTGGACTGGGACGTGGAGCAGCAGGACCTGGAGAGGGTGAAGCTACACTGCCAGGAGAGATCAACGATAACGAGGTAGCAAGGGATCTTGCTCAGGGTGCTACAACAGATAATGTAAAAGACGATGATGCAAGCAGGTGGGTTTCTGGGTACGTGCGTTCGATATTACACGCTACGATACATAGTTCTATAGTTTTGCGCTAATAAGCCTTTACACGTGCCACTATGATACTATGAACCATTTTAGTGCCACCGGGGGTGCAGACAGTGGTCCAGCCAGTCTTGAGGGTACGCCGACTGAGGACAAAGACGGACAACAAGCATTTGGAGCTGGTGAGTTCCCACGCGTTTATTATCTATTCAAATTCTAAAGAGTTTCCTTCTAATGATAATTCACACCATTTAATTTATTCTTTTGTGAGTCTTGTTTCAGATTTAAAAAAAATTCAATTCATATTTCTCTTCTATCACCCTACGTAAATTTTGAATCTTAACTCTTTAACCTTTTACTTGTTTGTAGATAGCAATTTCAACCACCCACTCTGTGAAATTAAACTTAGTACCGGAAGGATTTTAATCATAAACAAACCTACGTTAGAGACACCCCTTTGTATTAAGTAAATTGTTAGACCTTGATGAAACATCTTCCACTTCTTCCTTTTTTTAATACGACAATATGAGCTACAAGATTGTTTCCTCAGTAAGAAATGAGATTATAAATCTTGAATGAGCAATTTATAATTTCAAAATCTTTTCTGAATTTCTACGGTTACGAGCTCATATATTGCAAGCGATCTTTTTAAATTTATACGAAAAAGCTACGTTTTAAGAAAGGATCACGGGAAAGCCAGGAGGTCTTAAAACTTTATGAGGAAATATCCTCCATAACATTCTTTGTGAAAGAAATGTTTAAAAAATCAAGTGATTATAAATTATCGTTTCAGACTAACTTTATTGTTTTTTTTTTATTATAGGCATTTGTGTTTAGATTTATTATAAACTATAAAAATATGAATCTACATATAAATAGAAAGGGAAGAAGAAATAATTCTTGAAATATGTCTTCTTCCTGTTATTACTTATTTGAAAAATGTCGAAATTCTCGGTGGACTCGGAAAATGTCAAAGACGTTTTGAACTATGATTTCCTTTGGGTGTGTTATTATTGTTTTGAAATAAAATAAGTAGAAGGATAAAAAGACAAGAAAGAAAAAGCAAAATGTCTTCGATCCTATTACTTGAAATGTTCTCGTAAATAAGATTTAAAATGAGAGCATTGCCCATCCGAACACATATGTTTCAAAAAGAAACAGCTCGTGGAATTACTTCGTACAAACACACTTTGTTCGTATCGATCGTCCTAAAAGAGTTGTAAAAAAGAATTCTGTTTCTACTTTTATCTACTAAGTAACCTTATTCAATCTTAGAAAGTTATTCTGTTCTCTTTCATTCTTTTTCAATTTAATATTCTTTTTTACTAAAAAATAAATAAATACATTACTAAGGGATTTTCAAAAGTAGATTAATTACAAGAGGCTGAAACAAGAGAAAGAAATTGTTAAAATAAATACCCGTTCGAGAAACAAAGGCGAAAAAGTTTGCATCTTTTATAAAAGCTTAAAGTGATTTCCTAGGGGCGAGGTTTGTAATTAAGTTGATCAAGATAGAAGATAAGAGCTATAGTTTTTGAACCAAGGTTTTTATGTTGCATGACCATAAGATGCAATTCTTGTATCTTTATTCGAGACTGAGATTGCACCTGCTAAATGGATTTTATAACTTTCGAAACTGGAACAGAGAAAATCATAAATTCTTATACTCACAACAATTAGGGCAACTTTCTTCTCGAAATGCAGGACTAGCTTCTAGTTTTCATAAACACTGAAAACACTTTATCAGTGTCGTCGAATTAGAAATTCCTGCAGATTTATATCTCTCGTTTTATTTCAACCTTTTGAGAAACAGAGGGTCGTGTATTTGTTTTGTAATTTAAAAATTAGATAGCAATATAATTTGATTGTGTGATGAATATAATGAGAGCTTAACTTTTTATTCACCAGCAGAAACTTTAGCCATTTAGCCCCGAACAGGATAGTTTTAAAATTGCTTTTGTAATTTAAAGATTGACTTTCGACTCTTTAGTTGACTGTGGGATTAAATTGGAATCAATTGATTGGATCTTTTCTTCCTTTTTTCTTTTTCAAGAAGTAAAACTATTGATAAAACTTGATAAAAGAGGTCTTTATTTTTTTCAGGACAGCTTAATGTAATGTGAAAACAAAAGTGCGTGAGGTGACTTTTAGACGCTTTTAGAACGTCAATAGCTATTTGGAATCTCCAGCGTCTAGCTAACCAGATTCAGAGTCAGCAGGCAGCCGTCCTTCGCTTCGTGTCGGGGTTTGGTATATCTTTCCACGATCAATACCAGCACCCCTCCGACTCCTCACTCTGATATCAACGACTACGTTGTACACACGTGGCCTCATTGGCCTGTTGGCCCTCTTAACTTTTTCGAGCCAACGCTCACTTCTCGCTCCTAAAAGAAGGGTGTAGTACCCTTCCTAGTTCCCAAGTCGATGGTGGATGCAGGAAGGTGTAAGTTGTAACTGACTGATGCTTATCCTCCGTGTAAGCCCTTCCAGCTGCTGGACTTTTCTCCAGAGACCAGGAAATGAGAATTTGTTGCCTGGTTTCTCCCTTTCTCCAAATTTAGCTCGAAATATGCTTTCATTGAAACTAGGTTACATTTTGTATTTAGTTGTGGCATCGTAAAAGCTCGTTCCATTTTTAAAGAAGTTTACTTTCACATTTAGGGGGAATTATAAAAGCTTGCATTTTGAAATTGCAATTGCCGAATTTAAAGTCTTTAAACTGGGAAACTGAAAAATCTTAGAGTTTCGTAGTTATTAAAGGTCTATTAATAAAGTCATACAATAATAGATTTTGTTTGTACAAATTAAAAATGTTTGAAGAAAAGAATATTGAAGTCCGTAACAATTTTGGAGAAAAATCGAAACTAGATTTGAGTCCACCGTTTTTAAGTTTCTCGTATAGAGGTTTTGAAGCTTTGAAACTTTTATATAGAGATCACATTGACTTTCCACCCGCTAAACTGAGATATGTATGTCAGTCGAGTAGACAATGTGCTTTCAATCGTGCAAGAAAGGTAGTAACGTAACTGCGGATTTTAGAAATGACTGAAAGAATTGAACGCACTTGTTTACTTCAGGAAAGTAGGATTCGTTTTACTTTGATTTGATTGAACTGTATTATAAATTCTTTGCCAGCGTGTAAAATATCAAAGTACGTTCCCTTTAAATTTGATAGCTTTGAGGCTTGAGCGTAAAGTACGAACAAGGTATTGAAAAAAATGTAATAAAGGGCAGGTCCAACAAGACAAAAAATACACCTCAAAAGATACAGAATTTTTATTTAATATTCTCTAATTCAGAGCAGGAAATTTTAATAAACTTCCATATCATATTTCTTTTTTTACATCCATAAAACTCCAGAAATATTCACCTCTGAAATAGAAACTGTTTTAATATTCGATGGGAGAATAAAATAATGGCTACACAATTCAGTTAAGTGATACAATATTGCCACGAAGTAGCAATGCATTTCACGTTTATGGTTCGTTCATGACTTCGGGGATGATTTTATTCTTAGATGGAAATTCAAGTACACATAAATCGCTTATAGCAATTAATTATTAACACTTTAGATCTTCTAAAATATTTACTCCATTATTTATAACAATTTATAATAATTTATAGAAATTTATGAATATGCATTGAATTATTGCTCTTAAAAATGTTCACCCGTAATTTTATTGCATTTTTACTTTTTTTTTTGGGAATTGAACCTGGAGTAATATCTGGAGAATTTTTCTTTTGTCCTCTCGTCGATGCCAGGCTGCAATTTTTCTACGACTGAATACCAGTTTTCGAAGCTGAATGTGTTCTCGATTGTAGTTAAGATAAAGCTCCTTTCGAACGGGAAATATATTGTCAAAATGGGAAATGATACCGAAACAACTCAACCGGTGCGACGTTTCAACGAGAATTTTATTCCGGTCACACTCACATGAACGCCAACTATTCAGGTCCCTCTGTGTTGATGTTGAATCTTCCCTTTTCGAGAATCTGAAATGCATGTCATGCATCAAATTAAAACTTGTTATATTACTCACGAAAAACTAGGACCGAGGATTTTCTACTTTTTCAACTCGGATCTATTTTAGAAACTTAGGAAAGTTCTGAATTAATTGCATTTTTCTACAACATTGATTTTCAGATTCAAATGCTGAACAAAAATTGAAAGATTATTTGAAAATCTAATTAATTTTCTATTTTTCAGTTTCTACAAAGGCTCTGGCAGGAGCGAAAAGTCTTGGTGGATTTTTGTACAGTGCCGTGAACAAAGCAGGAAAAACAGTTGTGGAGGCCAGTGTGAAAATTAAGAAGACGGTTGAAGAAAACGTGAGTCTTTATTATTTTTGGACATTAATAGAAGTGGCACTTCCAGAGTAATATAATAATTGAATACACTACCGGTCAGAATTATGAGTTCACTTTTTGTTCGATGATCGTTTGAGTTTCCTTAAATTTAAATATCAATAACTTTCGATATAATGAACATTTTTAAATTTCTTGGGCTCATTTGGAAGGTTTATTTCTATAGAATCTGACAAACTTATTGAAATTAAGAGATCTTAAATGATTATTTAAAAACAGGTGAACTAAAAATTATGACCTGTAGTGCAGTTTTAGAGAAAAATTTTATGAAGTTTCACAGTTTGTATTTCTAGATAAAATCAAATCGTTTAAAGTTTCGTGGAATTTTAAACCATTCTAATTCGTTAAAAATTAAAATTATTCATGCTTGACTAATTGTTTGACTTATTCATTAAACGACTTGTCACTATCTAAATTGTAGTTAAATATGACTTACAATTATTCAGATTTACATAGATAACTTTTAACTAGTTCGTTTTCTTGAGTGATTTTCACAGCACTGCTAAATGGGAAAAAATTGAAGGATTGAGAAAAAGTCAGGATGGTAGATAAATTATAGATTGAGTGATGTCTGCTATTGTTCGCAAAGAGGCATTTAGCATTCTCTGAATTTCAAATTCAAGTGCCTATTTTTCCTCGGAATGGTTTCATCCTGCCATCAGAAAGACTCGAGAATATTTGAGCCTATATATTCATCAAACTCGCATCAAATCTATTTTCATGACCCTGAACGTGATCATTCTCCTTTCTGTACTACTCAAGTCCAGCACTGCAGTTGACAAGTACGTTGGACAAGTGCAAAGAGAGAAAGGGAGGTGCTTTCGCTGAATCGATTTTCCTCGACACTCAGAAAAGCATTGAAGGACTAACTGCCGTCTTCTAGTCGAGCAGCCTATTTCTAATTTGCTACTTTAAATTTCCTCCTTCCTTTTGATTTAATTTTTTTATGATTGGAAGATTAGACCTGAAATTCTAAATTCTAAAAAATGTTTTTTTTTCATTTAGAGAATTCTAGTAGAGCAATGTAAGTCAGGTGATAATCTAAAATTGATAGGTATTACAGCTTTACGTCAAATATATCTGAAGTAAAAAAATTTGTGATCAGTAAGCCAAATTTCTGTTCCTAAACGATAGTATCGATTCGAGATTATCATTCAAGATTATTGATCTCCTGAAAATTCTAAGGAATATTTTCATAAATTAATTTTTTTAATAAATACTAAGTCAGATTAAATATTACAGATTTTAAATCTTTTATTGGGTTTATTAAGCTAATAACCTTTTATACCCCAATTGCATTGAGTAAAGATTTTTCTTTTAATTGTTAAACACGGATAATTTCGCATACGCGTTGTGCATCTTTAAACAGGGTTTCCACGTTCTAATATTCTATTCGAGTCACATTCAACTTATTGCGATTATAGATTTCCGATAACACCTCTCAATTAACTGAATGAGCTTTGTAGGCATTCACAAACCCCGAAACTGATTTTCTCCTACGTCTGTTTTTCCTCGTAAAAAGTTCTTTTATAATAAACAAATTCCGAAAATTTAGAAATGTTCGAATTCTTTTTAAAAATGACACCTATAGATATTGATTATTAATGGTATTATTTTGTTTTAGATAATTCTTCTTTACTGAAACGTAGACACAGAATTAGACAATCAAAGGTCAAGAGAGTTAGTAGTGATCAATTTGAATGATTCCTCGCAATTTCATGGCACAATTTTCCCTCGTATGGTGTTTGATTAAACGAGGGTTGTCACTACAGCTACAGTCAACAAGTGGAAAGTGTAAACCAATTCTGTTGGTAGTCCAGTAGTTCAAACAGAATGTGACCAGACAGCATGGAGACAAGCTGGCTGTCCCCTTTTTTTCTCTTTTACGATTTTATATTTCAAGATCTTCAAGTTTAATTACTTTTGTAATTGGGTCTTTACAGTTCTACGTAATCTACAGGGTGCATCTTATTTCAATCTACAATTTTAACAATCAAATTGAATCTTTCTACTTCTTTTTTCCATTCCATAAATTCTGGAATGATTCTGGAAATTTCGGATTGGTTTGGACTAAATTTCAATCCTCTATTTTCTCCAGGGTGATGATAAAAGTTGTCAGAGTGCACTTTATTTATTTAGCGTATAGTTTCTCTCTCACTCACTCTTAGTTCTTAGGGTAGCCTTAAAGTTGTATGATAGTTTGTGAGTATTGTTGCAGGCGCACGTGCATGCCATTCTAACAATAAGTGACAACCACCCACGAGTTCACACTTACATATTTTCCGGGGGACTGTGTCGGTATATAGTTGAAGAATAGGGGCAGTTGGTATTGATCCAAACGCCACCCCTTCACACAGACGCACCCGCTGCCAACTTCCATACCAGAAGAGGGGTAACCAACACTTCGGAATTTCCTATTCGAATACACCAAAACCAGTATTCGCCAAAACGAGCCGATACTATACTGATAAAATAGCCGCTGCAGCTAACACGTTGCAACAATCTCACACCCACTGATGAATCGACAAGCGAGCCTTGAACTTCACTGTCGCTCTTGGTCTTGTTTCGTGCCCTAGATCTTCATGTCTTTACGAGTTTCCACACCTATGAAATCACTTCTAAAGTTAATCACTCACTTAAGAGAGGATATCCCACTTGTCAGAAATTATCCCATAATATTATACTCTTAGGATAATACTGTCAGCGAATCTTCATAGTTGAATATCAACTGCCAGTCAATATTAATTGTTCATTGAGACGATGAGGGAACATATAGTGGATTGTTATTGACTTCGTAGGGAAATTCTTTAGAAAGAGGGTGAGAGGTTTTCGGAAGAGGAATTTTCTGATGGAAAAAACTTGGAATTCTTAGAGAAGCTTTTCACTAATATTAGAGTCGATTGTTCCTCAAGTTTAAAAACTCGTGCAAACAACAATTTTGGAAAGGTCTTTCTAGGTTGAATGGTTTTTTATTGAAAGTTTTCTTGTTGGTGTCCTTTCATCTGAAAATTCTTTGTTATTAGTTTATTGAAAGCATCCTAATTTCAAGGCTTTCAGAAGGGGTTGTTTAAAAGTAGTTGATATTTATTCTGACTGGCAGTCTGAAAGTGAAAGAAACCTGAATGTCTCAGAAGCTTATTGCAAATATTCTAGATAATAGTTCCTGAAGTTTGAAACTCGCTTAGATATCAAAGATTCATCCAGATCTTTAAAAATATTTTCGACTAATTTTGAAGATTCCAAGTTCAGATCTTTTTTCATAATATTCCCGTCTCTGAGCTTGCATAAATCATTTGTCTTAATAACTGCTACAATTTTCTGCACTCTTTGCACATCTGATATTTGAGCTTACAAATTTTTAGTAATGAAGGCAGAAATAGGTCACGCAGAAGGTTCATTTTATTCAGAGCACCTCGGCGTTTTACGCAAACTACATTAATTTCTGAGTTTGTCAATTAGGGTAATATCTTCTTGCCTGTAGATTGTAGAATGTAAATGGGGTGTAAATCAATTAAATAAGCTAATACGGTTCCTCGATATAATTTTCCGTCATTATGACGCACCTTGACTATCTTCCTTCGTTTGTTTGAAAATGGAGAACTCAGTGAGACATTGAACGGGTAATCAGCATTGAGCTTCTTAGGGCAAGTCTACGTAAGACGATGCGTACCTTGAAGTGAAATTTTCGCTGAGATGCATTTTATTTTCATTATTTTATCCTACTTTCTTTATCCTTTGATCAAGTCTTATTTTTTACTTGATAGGTAATACATCTTTCGTTGTTTACTGCTTTTAATTTTCCGATAGGCAGGCTTCAAAAGAATAAAGAAAATAAGAATAAAAAAAAATAAAGAAAAACAAGCTGACAAGGTTAAAATTTCTAAAGTGTAGATTCAAAATCATAAAATAATATCTTTAATTTGCCATTCTTTTCAATTTTTGAGGCTTTTAAACTCTCATTGGGTTTTATTTCGTTTAATCAGAATATTTTTAAATCACTCCGGTTATACAAAAAGAAAATTAATTAACAATAAATTAAAATGTATGCTACTTTTATATTTAAATCCTTTTAACTTTGAGGCTTTCAAATAGAAATGTTTTTAAATTAAAGAGCTATCTAAATCGTCAGTTTTTTCAATAAATCGCAGAATAAAGATATTACGGTATCCAAATTTATTAAAATCAAATAATCTGTCTAATTTTCAGTGTTGGTATTTTACTGATAATAGTCTGAAAACGGAGGTAATAAATCGTGATTACGAGGGACCGAGAAATTCAGCTTTGCCATATCTCAGAGCTGCAAACCTCTATATTATATAAAAATCACAAAATTGCTGACTTTAAATCTTAGTATGAAATAAAATTTTTTCTTTAAAAATCTTATTCCTTATAATATGGATTAAAAAATGTCTTTTTATTTAACAAGTGTTTGATAAATTTATTATAAAATTAAATACAGATTTAATTAAAAATTACGATTTATGGGAATCAATATCCACAGTTGATGGCTTTTGACTTGATTTTAATTAAAATAACAATAAAAGCATAGCGAGCGAAGCTTCGTTAAGACTGTTCATTTATTAAATTCCATTGTTGACGTGTAAATACTGCATTGAACGTTAGGGATGTAATACTCTTGATATTTTGATGGTCGATAAGGATTACCTTTAGTTTAGGCTGCAGTATGTCTCTCGTTGGTCAAAGTGCCAAAATCAATAATTTCACAAAGCAAAGTTTTCGGTTTCCTGACGATAGTGAAACACAAAACTAGCAAAATCTAATACAAAAATTAATTGTAAATTTGATACTTTTATATAAACTAATCCTGATGATTATCAATTTTTACATTTTTCTTTTTAAAAAGAACCTGTAGAAATCCTTGAGATTTCTAAAGAAGATAGCTTAGTGAATTCAAGGAATAAGAAAGGAAAGCTCAAAGTATTCTGCGTAAGAAGGAACATGGAAATTCAATTCAAAGCAAAGAAGCTTTTCCTATTCAACGCATCACGATATTCTTTACTTATTATTCATTTTATTGAATTATTTAACCACTTTTCACCTCGAAAAATCTAAAATCCTTGCAATTATAATAATTATATGGAAACTATAGGTAATAATTTAATAATTATATGGACAACAAATTACTTTGTTTCATTTGTTCGACTTTATATTTCTTTTAATTTTAAAAGTTTATTTTTCTCTAATATTTTGTATCCCTAAAAAAATTAAAAGAGTAATCGATTACAGCCTTGTAACTTTTCAGTTGAAATGCAAGTTTCCAATTGATTTCCTATAAGAATCAATGATCTCAACATCCGCAATACGTTTCCTTTCGACTTGTACTTCTGAAAGCAGATTATGTTCTCTTTTCTCGATTATCTCATAACGTCTAGTTTAAATTTTCAAGTTGTTAACGTTTGAATAGAAGAATAGTGGAATAGTGAATAGTAGAATAGTGAATACTAGAAGATTTTCATCCGGATAGTTTAAATTTCGACGTTTGGAAATTTTAGGTCTTTGAAATTCAATAACATTCACTTCACATCCGAAATCTTTCAACTGATGTCATTTTTTGTTTCGCATATAAAAAAGAAATAGAGATGAAATTACACACCTTGCGAAATCCCATTTCGTCGAGAAATAACGTTTTTCTCTACCTCTAAATTATTCTATGTAATTTTTTTGCCATTCTACAAGTCTAGAAAATGAAATACGTGTGTTTGCTGAAGGAAATTTATTTCTTTTGTAGAGTAGCTCAGTCGCTTTTAACAAACCGTTTTATACTCGATATTTCCATTGATTAGAAAAAGTAGGTTAATTTAAATTCAAACTACGATTTATTAAATAAATTGTAATTTATTATTAAATACGTGAACAAAATTTAAATTACAAATATTAAACATTTTTAAAATCCAAATAAGTTATGGATAGTTAGCAAATAATTACACTTAAACGCTATTAATAGAAAAATATGAACTTTAAAGTTCAAATGGAGTATATTTGTATGCACATAAATAATCTGATTTTTCCCATTTCCTTTTCATGCACTACACAACACGTAGGTACACAATCAGGTAAAGAAAACTGTACACTGCTACATTTTTAAATATCGCCTCGAATGCTGCTTCAGTGGCGTAATTTATAATAAATTTATAATAAATAGAAAACTCTTTCAAATATACTATTTATACTCGCTAATCTTACGCCACTGAACTCTTCATTTAAGAATATTTCTAGATAATAAAATTCGCACCTTGTAAGATCTTATCAAACATTTTGATATACAAAATGCTTTTGAATATTTTGTTTACATATGATACTTTTTCACTCTGGATTCGCCTGTAGAAACTTGTGGCAATATCATAAGCAGCTTATGCATTTAATTCTACTTAGTATAATTAGAAGAAAATTATCATAGTCAGGAAGTTATTCACTCTTAAATCATGAACGATAAAATGAAAGCAGAATAAATATTCTCATTTGAGTGACTTTAGAACTGTATTAATTTTCTCTATCGCATTTCTCATTAAATAGCTTTTGAAAAGGACAAAATTAAAGTGAAAAGTAGCTAGTTGCATGAAAATAATATAATTATTATATTAAATGTTTGTTCTTGATTATAATTGATAATTAATTCATGTTTTAAAATTTCAATTAGGCTTTTTTTTTTACATTTTAAGAGTAATTTTCATCACTGAGAATTGAGATGTTAAAAAAATTACCTTACCGTAATTTTCTGCGGGAGGATTAAATTATTCTATTTCGAGAATAATTTTCTTGCAAGTGTAATACCATGATGGAGGTTTGAAGCAACATTAATAGGCATAATAACTTAATTTAAGCGAATATTAAAATTTCCGCTTGTAAAAAAATCTTTAATTTTCCAAGTCAAAGTTCAAAAATAGATATAGAGAAAGAAAATTTAACAAAATTATTTGTCATAGGGAAAAAATATAAATAGAGATATTTGAAATTTATGTAAGGAAAGAAGGCTTTTTTATATCCCTTCAAAGTGAAAATAGCAAGAAACTTTATAATTTTTAATTAGGCAGATTTGATTTGTAATCTGTTGTTTTCTGATCTCATTTAATTGCTTTGCTCCAGTTTGTTGATTTTTGCATTCTTGGGATATTCGAAAGAATGTTTCAGGAACTAATAATAGGATTTAATATGCGTGACAAATGATAGTATTTTTTTATGATTAGTATCAACCCCTTGCGTGATTCTCATTTTGCATATCACAAAACAATTTAACGAGCAGGTAGGAATCGAGTGAATGCGTGAGAACAAATTATTTACTTTTATGTTGAAAAGGTGAAAAAAAAGTAGAAACAAAGTATAGCATTTTATTTTTTTAAATCCTTTTTTATCGTTGAATATTTCATTTTAATTTATCTTCATTTTTTTTTGCAGAGTAGATACCCAAAATCACAAAGATCGTGACGTCGTGAGTTTCAGAATTAAACCTTTCACCTTGTAACTTGCTGTGGAATGGTATTGTTAAAGTTTACGTCGCACAGGGTAAATTACAGATGTGGAATATTGCTCGAAGCGTTGCTCAACTTTTGTACAACACAACACGTATCTCACGTGTATTCTCGATGGGTAGTTTTTTTTTGTGACTATCTTGGAGAAAGCATGTTCGGAATTCGAGATAACTCTCGGGAAAAGCATCTGGCGAATGAAGGGGTTAGCAAACCGAGCTTTTCATCTTCTTTTGCGAAGGTTACCTCAGCAGGGATGAAAACGGCTCTCATGACGTCATGACCATCATCTAGGTCAGGAAAGACTGTAACCTACATAGTTTTCTACGTGCAAACGTACGCAAGTTTTACTCCAAGCTTAGTGCAAAAAAGGAGCAAATGTTCTTCATTCTCAGATTCGTCACTTCAACCCCTTTAAAAATATCTGTTCTTTATAGGAAGAACAGATTCTTTATCTCATTTTTATCAGAAGAAATCATCTTTTATTGTGTGATATAGTTTTCAAGTTTAAGGGTGTTGGAGTTCTAGTCTAAAAATTCGATTTCTTCATTTTAGTCAACAAATATTAAATTGGGAATTTTTTCCCTCTGTAGAATTAATCAATTTTTAACTAGAATTATGTGTACAGAGCGAGAAAATATCTAATTCAAATATTTTTTAAGTAAAATGAAAATATTCAATTTTGAAATTAGATTTTGAATTCTTTGCTTTATGCAAGAAATATCGAAATTAAATATTTTTTCGCTCTGTATACAGTCTTATATTTGAAAAAAGATTAGCGCTACCGAATGAAAAAATATTTATCTATAATTTTCGTTGAGTAAAATGGAGAATGGAATTTTAAGCTGGGGTACAACGCTCTTAAACATTTTTATCTTCAGAAATCAAAAATTACTTCCTAAAATTTAAAACACTTTTATTATGCTCTTTTATACATATAAATCCATTTTCAATTTTTTTATTGCTCGTTTCTCGATTTATTTTCTCTTTGCGGACATGAATCGAAATCCCCTTTTTTCACCATAAAGCTTTCCCATCTGTTAGGCTAACGAGATTTGATTCGACGCTTTTTATTTTTATTATAATTTTTATTTGTTTTTTGATGTTTGCTTTTATTTCCATGAAAATTCTCTACTACTCTTTGTGCCTTAGGCATCAACGGTAAATTTTACTGCAGCAATCAATTTATCGCTGTCACAGCAAACTTTTTTCCTAGCATCGGGCACAAGTCCTTCGGGATTTTCTAGACTAGTTTTGTGCCTGGAGAAAAAGGATCCCATCTGCTTGTCACTAAATCCGTACGAGATATCCCGATTTATGAAACCTGATCCAAGGGAATTGTTAAATCGAGTGTTTTCTCACATAAAATTTATGAAATTACTTCATATTCGAATTTTTTCAAACATGTTTTTAACATTCTCATTTTTGTTCTTTTTAAAGTTATTGAAAACTAAAAGTTCTCGAATTGTGAAGCGACACTTTAGAAGCTATTACAAGATGTTTGAATTATTAAACGACTTTTATGTTAAAGGAACTCAGCTTCATAAACTTCATGATTAAAATTTCAAGCGAACTTTATCAGTTTCCGCTTTAAGTTTCGTCGAGCAGATTACGTTTAAATGCTTCTTCGCTTATTTTGCTTGTCGTGGCAAAAAAATTTGAATCAAGTGATATCGATTTCATGCTAATGTAAGTGGTTTAATCACATTAGAGGCGGGGAGCATGCGGTTCAATAGCTATTTTTCCATACCTGTCAAAATAGAGCCAACGCTTTTCATCTTTTTGTCAGCGTTAAAACCAGCAGCAAAATGCTGCTTTCGGTTTTCGTTTAATTTTAATAAAGGGGCACGGAATCAAGCTCTGCTTTAAAAGGCTTATTAGTGGTGCTTATTCGATATCATTTTTTAAGAATCTCCCTTTACAGGCACTTGAAACGCTCCTTATATTATGCATTGATGTGTGTGCATTCTTATAACGATCCTTTTGACCGACTTTTTTTTTCTTTAAAAAGTCAATGTCACCCTTTGCTGAATATTAAAGCTTTATTACTTCTCTATAAAATGACGCACTCGAGACTCAAAATTAAGTAGTGCTTTCGAAGAGATGAAATTTTAATTTCTTTACTTGAAAGTATAAGACTTAGCTTGAATTCTTTATAATTTACAAGGTTTCTCATTTGGAAAAATCAATCTCAATGAAAGCTTCAGAAATTTGATCCGTTGCAGCTTCTTAAAGCTTTTCAGATTGCAGCTCAAGTAAAATAAAATTGAAATAAAATCAAAATTTTTAATTACATCACTTTTCATAAATATTTCTATAGCTTCAGCTGGAAGAGGATATTCGCGAGGTAAGGTCAGAACTGTAAAGACGACATTTCTTTCTTTTGAAAAAAATTGTGAGAAAGAAAACTCGGGGCTCTAAAGCTCTGAAGAAAATTTGCCCTCGTGACGTATTTCTCGTTAGCCACGAGGGAAGCAACTTATCTCTTGGGTAATTACGTGACAAAAAGCAAACTCTGCTAGTTGACTAATAATAGTGTTTTTCACTTTCGCAAACAAGCTCTACAATTAGTCTGAAGAATTAAAATATGAATTATGTGTATACCTTTATCTGAAAAAGGCTCATCTGGAATTATATTAGATATATTGAACCAGGATCAGATTCCAGCTAAAATGACGTTCCCTTAGCACAATATTGTAATTAATTATTTCTTCAAATTTGTAGTATTTAATGAACAAATTTATGTTTCAGAGTGTTAAACGAGCTAAACGAGCAAACGAGTTAAAGCAGAGTATTATAAAGACGCAATTAAAGTCTAAAGCGTGTCAGTTTCTACAGAAATTCAGTCTCATAAAGAAGCTCCAGAGCTTTTCAGAATTGTGTGATTTAATATATCTCTTCAATTCATTAAAGAGGGCACTTGAGAGCTTTAAAGTCCTTTTAATACGTACATATCTACTTCATTTGTTTTTAAAAACAGAATTGAATTGAAATTCAAAGCTTAAAGTCAAAGCTTAGGTTTAATCACTTTTAATTTTAGCTTTTTCTATTTAGAGATCTGGAATAAAAACTATTATTCCGATTATAAATATTCTCTCTGAATATCCAATTTTCGATAGATTGTTATTTTCAAAAACAAAGCTGTCAATCAAAAGTATATATTTTCTCACAAAAGTGAATGAAACTGGGACAGAAAGATAGTGCAGTGGGATATTATTTCTCCTGGATTATTATTTTTTTTTATTGAACATAGAAATAAGTTTCTGGTCTTTCTTCAAGGAAATTTCAAAGTTGACAAGATATAGTGGAGGGTTCGGGAGATGAAATCATAAATGGGCTACTGGTGATGGGGACGGATATTACGTCAGGAAGAGTCTTCTTTGGCACTCGGTTGGCGGATCAATAGCCCCTCCTAGCTTTCACAGAGGTCATGCCCGTGCAATTTTTACCGACTGGTTATTTAACCCCTTCTGATTCTCAGCCCTTGTAGTGGTTTGGCTTCTGAAGAAACGAGGTGTGAAAATGTTGACCTATGACTTCCTGGCGTTTATCTTGCTCTCCTGCTCTTTCAAAAGACTAGAACTTTATTTACGAATAAAAGTCTTTCCCTCCTTTAATTAAATCAATTTTTTTCTATCTTCAGTTTTTAATTAAAGTTTGCTTTAATTCTTTATTTTTCATGCGAAAGGAAGTGATCTGTGAAAATCATTGATGCGAACTTTTCTTGATACTTTGATTATACGGTCTTTTATATTTTCTCCCACACGAATCAGTGAGGGTTTTCCAATCAACTATAAAAAGTGACAATCATGACAATAATAGCCTCAAATTCTTTGTGAAGAATCTAATAAATTGATCAAAAAATTGATTAACTGATCGTATAAAAAAATTGTATAACGTTCCTACTAGGCTTTTATTGAAATTTTACTTTTCCTGACTTGAGATCCAATTTACATATCTCTTTAAGGGCATGTGATACTATACCCTAGGAGCAAATTAGTTATACCAATGATACATTTATAATAATAAATATTTTTAGCTAATAAGAGTCAATAAACCTTCGCCACATATAGACGATTCGCCACATATTTACTAAAAGTATTTATTATTATGAATGTTTAATTGGTATAACTAATTTGCTCCTAGGGTATAGTATCACATGCCCTTAAGCTAAACTTTTAGGAAATAAGGTCCTTTAAAAAGGTGGAAAATTTTAATTAGAATGTCCATTGTAGTAGAAAGTTTTTGAATCTACAACAGGAGCAATGTCGTAATGAAATTTTTAATCTGTCCTACTATCTCTTTTGAGAAACAAATCCTGTATTGATCAATACAGGATTCAAAGGGAATCATGTAATATCCGAAAGCTATAGTTTTACATGGCTCAGAATTTAAACCTAGATATATTTACTCAGTCGAGGAATAATCTCCATATTTATTGCTTTTTCACAGCCTAGCCTCGAATTCTAATCGATTTCCATTAGAAAACTCGCGTTACAAAATAATTAACTTCTTGAATTTTCCTAGATTTGAAATAAATTGAGTGATTCCAATTTATGACTTCAAAATCATTTTTGAAATCTGTTTAACAATTAGTCATAAGTCATAAGAATAAAAGAAATCAAGTGCCACTTCGTTAACCAGTTAATTTACACTTAGATAATTGAAAGTTAATAACTTGAAGCTATAGATAATAAATAAAATTTTTAAAATCAAAGTTTGAATTAACTGATATTTATTATCGATTTTTCGTCGATGGTTTTGAAAACTGAATAATGTCTTTTCCATCCGATTTTAGAGACTGATAGCAGAATTAAATAAAGAACAAGAGGCTTTCATCGCTGGAAAGCCAGGTGAAAAGGGTGAGGCTGTGGCTCCATGGGTAGGTGCACCAAATGAAGATGCATTACGTGAAGAATGCTTAGCCCTTTCAACCGTGAGTAATTTTATTTACTATCTTTTTGCCTCAAAATTCCACAAGGAACAAAAAATTCAGGGAAAGATTTTCTTAATAATTTTCATTTTCATGAATAATCTCTATTATTTTCTTGCAATCTCTATTTAACTTCTTATTAAAAAGTTGATAAAGACTAGGAGTCCTATATATGTATTTCGAAGAAAATAAATTGCAACTCTTAATTAATATCACTTGAGAAAGTTCTTCGTCAGAGCTCAAGAATACTTTGAAATTAGACATTTCTCGAAGTAAGGATAATAAAATTACTCACTTTGTAGGATAAACGTAATTTTGTGAGGGCACCACCTCCAGGCGTTGAATTTGCATGGGATTTCGAGGCTGTTCAGCCAGTGGCACAAGCGACTCTCGCCTTAGACCCCAACTTGGAGCAAATGAGGTTCGAGCTGGTCCCTAAAGTGTAAGTATCATCTTAAATTTTTAATCAGTTAAACCAATCTGACGGGTTTCATTTCATCAGAAACTTCCTGATGAGAAAGATTCATAGAATTTTGAAAATAGAATTCTCTATCAGCCCTAAATAAAATAACATTTGAAACAAGACTGTAGTAAAAATATATCAGAAAAAAATTGCAGATTAAGATTAGACACAAAGAATCTGCTACGATCATTTCCATTGTTAAGAAAGTTTCTGGGCAGTAATTAGTGTACTTAATCCCTTGTCACCCACTGCTACGAATTTTCGAAGTGATTGAGATTGAGATCTAGGGCAAGCTCATTCCACGACTTGGATATTTAACTAGGTCAAATCATCTTTGTGGTATATTTGGATCGTTACCTTCTCCAAGAACTTAAATTTCAGAAGTCATCCTTTGCGATTATAAAGGAAATATATCTTTCTTTCATCTTGTTAGAATGGTAGATTTAATTCTAAAAGATGGTTTCAAGTTAACTGATGAAATTCAAACTTGAATTTGAATCGTTTCATTGTTTTTGAAGGATTATAACATCATTTTTTTATGTTGACAGCATATCGGAAGAGAACTTCTGGCGTAATTACTTCTACCGAGTGTCCCTACTTCGTCAGAGTCACGAACTCAACGCTATGGCGAGCCAAGCAGAAAGTAACCCAACTCAAAATCTTACATCTACTGGTAGCATCGACCAAACCCAAGGTAACGTTGGTTTCATACGACTTTCAATATCTAAATAGGCATCGTATTTGCATCAGTACATTAGCTATAGTTGGGCAAAGGCAGACACGCTACTTAGATTGCATTGTAGTGCACATCATTTTGTAACGTAAATTATTCATCAAATCCGGATCTCCACAAATGCAAGTTAATTCCACTTCCTTGTCTTGCCTTTCAATGAGCAGCAGATTTCAAATATGAAAAAGCAACAGTCTCTTTGCTTGAATAAAATATGTATACAAAATATGTAAATTCAGATCTTTGCAAATTTGAGAAACTGAAATTAAAATACCTTCTTGCTTTAAAAAATAAATTGTTACCATCTGATATTTGATGAAATTCAAATTTAAAATATTGGCTATTTGCTTGTTTATGTGGAGATCCTGTCGATGTACATTATATTCTATTTACTGTAACCGCTTTGTGCCTTGAGAAGGAAAAAGAAAAGCTCTCTGGCCGGTACACGGAATTACGATGCTCAGCCTCACTGATTGCATATTCAAATTTATTCTGTGGGTATGAATTTTCCAAGTATCTCAACATGGGTATTTATATATTTCGTTTATGGTTATTTAAGAACACGAAATAATGTTAATTGCATTGCGGTTACAAAATCTGGATAATTGAGCATGATCCTAGTTATAAAAATTCCTTGTCATTCGTAGTTTTTACCCAATAAGTACCAAACACACATTTATGTAGAATTTTGTACTTCACTTTTGAAAACTAGTCATTTTTCATTCCTTTCCAAATTTTGTATTGATTATTGATTTATTAACAACATTAAAATTATTTTCGACTGAAATTTCGTATTTTAGCTTTTAGAGCGAGATTGGAATTTTATATACCAAAGCTTAGAATTTGTCAGCAAAGAGGGAAGTTTGGAAATCTTCATTTGACTGAGATTTCTAATATCAAGACGATGTTTTCCAATTCTAAATTATAAATCTGAGAAATGACTAGGTTTTTCGTACTGGAATTTAGAAACAAGTTCAATGGAACGACTTCAATTGAAATTGATTAAATTATTTTTAAATCAAATGTTGGAATGGTTGGTCCTTAATGGATAAATAGTGTAAAGAATGAGAAACCCTTCTAGTTAGCCGTGAGTATTGTCTTACAAACAGTTCAAGTGACCACTGGCCAAGGAACCACTGGAGTTGACTCATCAACGAGGAACTCAATGACAGCTGATTCCCCAAGTCACGAATTCGTATCTGATAGCGTACGAGCCTCGGACACAGATATGCAGGAAGTCAGAGAGGGCATGAAAAAATTAGGAATGCAATCACCTAAAGGTCAGTATTTGTGACCAGTTTCTGGTTAAAAAAAAAGAAAAAACATTGGATCCCATCATCGATGAGGACTTCGCTGTTGATATAGTAAGATAAAAACTATAAAGAATTCTATTAACGTAATTCAGGTTGAAACTGTTGCTTTGATTGTTCTCAAAACTTCTCCATGAAATTGAGAAAAAATATATTTAGATTTAAAGCTCGGTTTCAGAAAATTAAGCGTATTCTAACATTTTAAAAATGTCAAAGCTTTATCTTGGCGAAACTATAAACATCTATTTTTCCTTTTAAATAAATTAGATAAAACTCTCGAGAGAAGAATGAATACGTACTGCATATATTTGTTGATTTCAACCTGAATTTCGGTACTAAAAAATCCAGAAAGAGAATAGTAAATATGGTAAAAATGGAGTGACTTATCAGAAATAGTATCTCCATCTATAATATCTTGGCCCAGACGAGTGTTTGTGAGTATTCAAAAAATGCCATCACTTCCTGAAATCCTGAACACAGCTTGCAACTCAATAATTGTTTATTATTAGCTGAATCCTCTCGATGTATTCGTTGTCAAGTAGAGGCATAGTGTGGAGAGTTGGTTCGCTTTAGGTTTGTTATTTGTTTATGCTTCCTTTTATTGACGTCTTTTAGTTTAAACTCACACCGCAAATAGCAACAGTTCCTTTGTATAAAATAAAAATAAAAATAAAATGGAAGCCAATAAAAGAAAAGAAAAGTCTACATGAGTCGGTTCTTTCTCAAGCAATCAATTCGTTTTCTAAGGTCTGCTCGAGAAAGAAAGACCTCTGAATAGATTTCTTCGCTTCTGGTTAAAAGAGCTTCTCGAATTGAGTTTCGGTTTAGAGACTTTAAAAGCTGCATTTTTATCAGAGGCACGGAAGCAAGTACTTTGAGTTGGTTCGTGTATTCTGAAGAAAATTTGAGTCCTATTGAGTTCTGATTTAAAATTGATTCTATTTTGTCAACAGCCTAAAAGAAGAGGAGAATCCCGTGTACCATTATCCAAAGCACAGCTCTCTTTTCTCCGAAACGACATCGTTTTAGCGATTATCGAGTTTCATTTTGCACTTATCTCTTCAGCTAGTCCCGTTTAATTTTGTTCTTTTTCTCATTTGGCCACGGTTTTTACTCTCATTAATTTTCAGTCATCGATAGTCGTTCGTAATTGTTCATATTTATGATTTTTTCTTGTGACCATTGTAGTCTTTTTGGTTTTCATTCCTTTTACGATTTATGACACGATCGAGTCAGTCGGATAAGTTCGAACCTAATCTGAAAGTTTAGGACCTTCCTAATCAAAATTTGGACTCACGTTCAGGATTAACTGTACCGTTTACAATGTTAGAAACTACATTTTAAAACTACGAGTGGTGCAATTAACGGTAATTAATACAATTAATCGAGGGCACGCGCGCATCAAATAAGGAAACAAAAAATGATATTTGACTATCTGTCCGTCTGTCTGTCGTCTGTCTGTCCGTCTGTCTATCATCTATACTTATCTTGTCACTTTATTCTCTCCGTGTTGTAAAAGTTGTAAAGTATATAATACCGATGATTATTATTATATAAAGAAAAAATTAAAAAGAGCAAACTATAACTTAGATTATTAAATTCGTTGAATGACAATACGTGTTTACGGGATAATAAATGTCACGATTGTATATTAATAGACTTCGTGCGCGGATACCGGCTAAATATGAATGCTGGTTGTAGAAAAAAATAACAAATGCCTGGTTCGTAAAAAAATTAAATAATCGCGTTTTTACACTAAAGAGAAATAACGCTGGGACGTGATTTGCTGCTTATTGATCTGCGCCTTAAACTGGTCCTTAAAAGTACAATTTTTTTTAATTGGCCCCAATTTCATTATTCAGTTTCTGTGATATGCAACACTTTTGGGAAAAAAATTCGATTTTTTAGGACTGTCTTTGTGCGCACAGAATTTGTGTAGAAATTTATTGCTACGAATTTCACCGGCACAAAAAAAATATATACTACTATTTTTCTTTATTTGAAGACCCACAAATTTAGATTCTGTTTATCTTGAATGTTTTAAGATTTTAGATGGGCACAAATTCTGATTTAGAACTCTACAAAATGAGAATTCTTCCAATTTGGTTCAATTCAAAATTCAGTATATATATTTTTTTTGAGCTAGCGAAATTGGATAAAATGGAATAAAAGAGATGTGTAGAATATGAAGAGTTTATCGTTCGTTAAAGAGAAACAGGATATCATAAATGTTCACGAGAAAGATCGAGAATGTGAGGGAAAACCGCAGGCCTATCTATTTAAAATTTAAATAAAGGATAGTTCGCGCGCAGGACGTGCTCGCGCCTTTAGCATTTGTTTAAAAGAAACTTTTTAAGATAACGGTGCAAGTATCATTGTGCAACTCATACGTGTATAAACGATCTTTAGTGGGCTGGAAATTCGCAGCTTTTCTGTCCAAATGTTCCCCTGCTCTTTTGGATTTCCAAGCCCCTCGATTCCCTTCTCCTGACGATAAAATATTATATTTAAGGATAGAGAGGAATATAAATTAGAACAATCTGAGATTTGCGCGAAGTGAACTTTCATCTCTTAAACGATTTCAATCTACTTCTTGTTTCGAGATAAATCTCTTCAATATTATACATTTTACCAAATTTTTTTCTTCTCTCTAAAGTTAAGCACTTTAGTTGATTTCCAAATGGAAGGCCTAGATATTTGGTTGGAATTTCGGAAAATTTTTTGTTAAATGTCTTCTTGCTTTTTTTGTATCTTGCGATTTTGAAATTTGAACAAAGCCCGTGTAATTCCTCTTGATACTTGTCTTTCTCAATGAACAGTCAATTATTAATCGTTGTTAATATGTGATTCAGAGGATATTCAAGAGTTTGAGCGATTAGGAGACTTTGCTTTAAAAACTAGTTGTGCTGGTTATTATCAAGTAGAAAAAAATGCAGGTCTATCTTTGATACAGAGAAAGAGAGGAATTGTTGGAAAACCAATTTTTAAAATTTATTCTTGAATACTAACTAAGAAAACACTAATATTCAAAAATTGGATTCCAACAGTTCTTTCCTGGGTCGATCTCGAAATTGAATTTCTGGTCTTTTACCTATCGCTTTCCGTTTTTATCACTCTTTATTTTCCAGCACTTGAATTTATTTCATCTTCTTTTTACTTTGAGTTGCATTAACTAGCGAACATTCATCTTCCACTTTCCACAATCACAATGCACAACATACATTCGTACACAGAGATATCAATTTAAAAAAAAAAGATACACACATACACACGTCCAGTGGCCCTCTGGAAAAAAGCTTCAACGCTGCTTGTGACTCTCCGCAGAAGAAGATTGGGAACGGGAATTGGAAGCTGAGCTCAAGGATTTCGAAGTTGTTCCTGGACAGGAGAAAAATCAGTCGGTGAACTCTGGAAAGGATGATTGGGAAGAGCAGATCGACGACCTCCTTGGTGAAGAAACAGACCTCAAGTGAAAACAGTAAAAAAAAACAAAGCGAAAAATATCAAAAAATAATTATATCACCCATTGACGTTGTTGTTGCTAATGACTGGTCAATAATCAAGAGCATTTCTTCCAATTCACATTCGAGATGTTCACCAAACGGTCCTACTCACTTTCTCTTTAGAGGATTGAAATTTTCAGAAAAAATAAAGCAAACAAGTTTTATAAATTAGAAAGTGTGTAGAACCGTTTTGTGAGAGTTTTTGTAAGGGTTTGGACAACGTGTCATTGCTTGCATTTTTATTATCTGTGTACGCCACTACTTATTGAAAAACGTTGTCCGATGCTTCTGGCGAATGCTCAGAAAAATTGTGGAACTCAAGGGAACACATTTGACTTTGATCGCACAAATATCTCCCGGTTTAAAAATCTTGATATGGAGGAAGTTTGACAATAAGGTTTTCAGTGCATTTGAGTTTTTAATTGGAAACTACATACATTCCGAGGATTTAATTATAACAGGATGTCCAATGAGGAAAATTGAGAAAGTCGAAGATTATCTCATCGATCAATGGCTTTTTAATTTCAATTTTTTTTTTTCGAATTGAAGGCTTCTTAATGTGCATATTTTTAGGGGATTTGTTCTTTACAACATAAATTAATACTAATTTCGTTTTTCAATGATTTTCATTAGACATCCTCTACAAATTGCATCAATGTCTGTGTTGTTTTGCGTTCTACAAAAGCTCTATTTAATTGTAATCGATATCTCGAGTCACTGAGATGTGTCTGTGTGGATACGAAAAGAAATTGAACTTTGAGCGATGCATATTTTATGTGTACACGTGTGTAGATTCAGTCATTATAGTCGAGTGATCTGGCGAAAAATTTAAACAATAAGAATCCCAATTACCTAAAAACCTATGTTCAGCTTCTGCGAAACTAGTTGAGCTCTAATTTCAGAGTCTCGTGAAATTAATCCTTTTACTAATTAGTCATTTTGCTAACTAGACATCGTGGCTTTCAAATTGTAGCGTTTCTTCTGGAATGGAAAAGAATCAGAGGAACTGTTTTTAGAATTTAATTTACAATTCTCTTGTAGAAATCGATTAGTTTGTTTAAAGAGGAGTAAGTTCGCGGAAGCACACGAATAAATATACGTCCTCTTGATAAAAAACAATTTTAAAAAATACAAAATTTATCAAGATCACGAATATTGGGATTTCTCGTATAAGTTCACCTTCCGTTTTTAACGTTTTTATCGATATAAGTAGAATGAAATGATTGTTTAAATATGTAGATGTTTTGTTCGGGTCTATGTTAGTTTGGATCGACGATATTGGACGTCGTTGCTCGAATTGGTAGATTCTAATTATTAAATATTATGCGTAAACTTTGGCGACGTATGAATTTTTTTAATTTTTAAACGGATACAGCCATAGGGGAGGTGAACTTGGACATTCCCTCACCTTTTCCCGAAAGCAGAATGGCTTCGTGTATCGTGAAATAGAAGCTATCCTACAGTGCAATGCATCCACTCATAAATGATAAAACATTACACGATACTTATGTATACATATACATACAAATAAATAAATAAATATATATGTTGTTGACTCGATTGAAAGTATGATAATATATAAATGTAAGTATTAATGAGAATATATAATTAATGAAGCATTAAATTGAAATGATAAAGAAATTAATAACGTAATCGCGATAATGTAACGACAACGGTCGTATACCTCATGAAAAATAAAAATCAATACTCTAAGGATTTTGAATCTTTTCCATTTGTAACCCTTTTCCTCAGTTTTCTCCATTTTCCTCGTCTTTTTTTATAGAAGTTTTGGATATTCAATATGAAAAATTGATAAATGAAGTATTTTTTCTAAATTTCTATTTTATTCAGAAATATTGTTATAACAAAAAATAATAATAGAAATTAGAAGTTTCTTTCATACAGATAAGTCAGTACAAATAAATCAATACTTTAAAACTGTTTCCAGTTTAAAATACAATCAATACAAAAATTGCAGAATTTTCAGAACTTTTTAATCGTATTTAAAGGTTATGTTATTGTAACAAGAAAAATAAACCTTCCAAAAATTACTATGAATGAAAGATGTTAAAAAAATATAATATAAACTCACTAATAATAATATTAACTAGATATGTACATTTTATTTCATTCTCTTCTTGTTTGTTTACATAATTCACAGCTTTCCAGCATTTCCGTTATCAAATGGACAAACAGCTGATTTTTTTGACAGTTCGACCAGGAGCGTAACAATAGATTAGGCAAAAGAAATCAGCAAATTAAAAACGAAGACACTTGAGAAAACATCAATACAATTCTTATCATCTTATCTTCTCCAGAGGGTTAAAAGCTAAAGTAAGACAATTAAAATTTTGTGTTGCGCATATTCCAAAATCTAAACGAATAAAATTTAAAGTACAAATCCAGGCCCCAGGTCTGTTATCTTAAAATTTTTATACGACTCCAAAAAAACAGTATGTAATGTGTAATTTGATAAGATGGATATAGTTTCTTTAATATGTTGAAATATGTGCTTACGAAATGAGTTTACTACTTAATATGAATCTGAAATTCACTCTTAGATTAACCTAAAAATACCTGTTTTAAACGTTTTAAATGCACGTGCGTTTATTATTATTTCATAATTCTATTAAAATGGTAAGTCAAATTTATTAAAATTAATTATTTACCAATTATTAAAATCCCATGATAAAATAGCAGAAAAAATTAATTTTTATCCTTTTTATGTAATACACAATTAATAAATGGTTTAATTGTTAAGGTTATTTAAAAAATAACCACTTTAATTTATTTCTGAGCTTCTTACTTATGAAAGGATATCATTTTTTTGTCAATTTCGTTAGATGTTTCGATCAATTAATGGTATCAAGAGATTTGCATCTGTGGGTTTCTCAGAAGCATCTACAGTTGCTAGAATTTCACCTAGGGTAAGATGTTTATTGTTTATATAGTATATATATATATATATATATATAT
>UCOH01005779.1:0-33397 GCA_900474275.1 Synergus japonicus
TATATATATATATATATATATAAAATATAATTATTTTATAGTATTATTTTTAAAATATCGAAAAAAGGAATATTATAGGAAAAATGTGAAGTGAAAATTGAAATTTTAAAAAGTACTGCTAAGTTGAGAAACTCTTATTGGGGATTTTTTCATGTTTTCTGATGCGACTTTGTGTTTAATTGATAAAAAGTGCAACGACGCATGTCGTCATGTTCATTACTGTTGTAATTTAATTTCTGTTGGGAATTTACTGTTTTATCGATTCTCTACTTTCAATCACCTTCTTTCGCACTTCATGAACAATTTCCACTCGTTTTTTACTCTTTTCGGCCACGGTTGAGTTAATTATAACAAACGAGAGTCGGAATTACAGTACACTCTTCTGGTTGACTACAGCGAGAAATGTCCAAGACCGGTTATCATCTCACGCCTTTAATTATGATGGCTCTCTTTGACGTTAAAAAAAGAATCGAGATTCTTTTTTCCATTTCGCGAATTTACAGCATCTACATATAGCGCTGTAATGCTATTTTGCTAAAACGACGGGATTTTTATTTAGATCATACTTTTATGTTTCCAATTTATCACTTTTTATCAATTTTTATCACTCGTGCATTAAATGAAACTTTATTTGACAAATTTTAGAGACTATCCAAAGATTTCGAAGGATTATAAATAATTTCTAGGTATTCTCTGAGGTTCTCTAGATTTCTATTGATTTCAAGAGATTTTCAATAATTTTAAAGGGTTTTAAGAGGTTTTTAGGAATTTTCATTTTTCAGTGTTTAGAAGAGATTTATATATTTGAAAGATTTTGAAGCATTTTTAAAGGATTTAATGGAATTTTAAGAGAGTTTTAAAGAAGTTTAGGGAATTTAAAGAATTTTAAGGAATATTAAAGTTCCTTGAGAAACTTTAAAGGATTTCACGAGATTTTTATGATTTTCTAAAGATTTTGTGGAACTTTAAAAAATTTTCAAAAATTATTAAAGTTTTTTACGTATTTTCAAGGATTTAACAGTTTTTCATGGAATTCTCAAGAATTTTAAGAAACTTGGAAGATTTTTAAGAAATTTTAAAATCTCTCAAAAAACTCTTTTAGAAAATCATAAAAATCACTTCAAAAGTTCAAATTTGTTAATATTTTATGAGATCCCTTCAATTTTTACTAATCTTTTTAACATTCCTTACAAAATCTTTTAAAAATTGAAAATGACTTGAAGTTTTTTTTAAATTCTATGAGAATTATTAGAATTCCATGAAATAATTTTTAAAATGTGAAAATTACTTATAATTTTTACAAGCTTCTTAAAATCCTTTAGAATTTCACGAAAAACTTTATAATCCCTTAAAATAGGAAAAAACTTTTATAATTTTTAAAACCTTTTCAAGATTCCGTAAAATTCCCAAAAATCTTTAGAGAATCATAAAAATCTCGTGAAATTCTTTAAAATTCCCTAATGTGCATTAAAATCTCTAAAAAAAACTCTTAAATTAAAAAATCTCACAAAATCTTTTGAAAATCAGAAATGACTTGAAAGTTTTAAAAATTCTATGAAGATTATTAAAATTCCATAAAATAATTTTTAAAATGCCAAATTACTTACAATTTTTACAAGCTTCTTAAAATCCTTTAGAATTCCACGAAAAATTTTAAAACCTTTTAAACTAGGTAAAAATCTCTTAAAATGATTGGAAACTTACTGAAATCTATTAAACTTTTATGAAATTCTATACAATTTCACATAATTTTTGTACAAATCGTATGAAACTCGCAAAATCCTTTAAAAATCAAAAATAATTTAAAAATTTGTTTTAATTCCACGAGGAATATTGAACCATTGTAAAATTGACAAAAATTTCTTTTCTGCCCTCCGGCTAGAAAGCGTTAATTTTCCGGCCGCTGCGCTAAACGAAATTGACGCTTTATGGCGTCGTCTAGCAGAAAAATAGTATACACACCTTGGCCAGTAAAAATGAAAGCCTCAGATCACATTTTTTTACATGTGATCTGAGACATTTCTTATTTTACTGGCCTAGGTATGTAATATACTATTAAATTTTTACAAGCTTCTTAAAATTCTTCAAAACCTCTTGAAATTCCAATAAAATTCTAGAAAATCTTTTATTAAATCCTTAAAATCTCATAGAATCTAAAACCTGTTAAATAAAAAATAAAAGCTATATGTATAATTATATGTATATGTAATATGTATGACAAAAATAACTACTAATAAAGAGACACATTAACAAAAAATTGAAATTCAAATTGCAGCACACAATATTGGAATCTATCGTTTTTTATTATATTATATTATTAATATTAATTTATAAAGGTAAAAAATTTATATAATAATCACGCAAGGCGTTAATTCTCATTTCTTTAAATATTGACATACATAACTATTATTATATAGAAGAATTGTTATGGTACTTAAAAAAGTACTTATGTCCTCCCCCGAGAGAAGTTAAATTCACCTCCTTGACCCTTTGCTTATATACGTCACTAGGGTGCGATTCATACAGGTTGAAAATCAACGAGGAAAGGCCAGACTTGAGTATGATGAGATGACTTGATAGGCGAACACGTTAATGTTACGAAGGGTCGGTCTAGCGACCCTTCAGAGAAAAAAGTTTAATTCAAGAAAAAAATATGAAACATATAAGGTTTGGGAAAACTCACTCCTTTTCCTCTGGAAATAGAATTTCAGATATTTTTTTTGTCCATCAGTCAGTCTACTGAAAGGAACTTT
This sequence comes from Synergus japonicus, assembly GCA_900474275.1. NCBI lineage: Eukaryota > Metazoa > Arthropoda > Insecta > Hymenoptera > Cynipidae > Synergus > Synergus japonicus. The sequence continues at coordinate 2,754 of UCOH01005779.1, forward strand.
GACCCAGGATCAATGAGGGTTTGCTTACTTTGACAAATTCGTACACCTTATCCATAAGTTATAACAGAATCGATTTATTATCTTTCAATATTCGTGTTCCATCTTCATTAAATTATAAACCTTTTTAAAGGCATCTTGGAAAAATGATCTGAAACGCAAATACTTACAATTTATTTCTTCTTGAAATAAAAGAAAAAACTCTGTTATACTTATTTTAAAGTAAATTGTATAAATAAAATGATATAAATCTGTTATTAATTCTTCCATGACCTAGAATTTTAAAGAATCCGAGAATTAATTTTCCCTTTTATTTCAACTATTATACCTCAATTTGATATTTATGTAGTTTCTTGTTCTATAAATTAAAGAGACCTCGGTATTGCTTGAATTAACTTGAAAATGAACATAAATTGAAACAAGTAGATAAAGTTGTGAAAACTTTATCTTTATCTGAGAATAAAGTTCAAATGATAAATCAAAGAGTCTATATTATACATAATCTCAAGAAGGGAGGCAATAACAAAAGTTAGCAGAGAATATTTATGTATCTACACCTCGTGTCTGACAATAAAATGTATGCACTACTGCATTATTCTCTCTCTTTTCAAATGACCTAGCATTTTTTTTTATTCTTCGTTATATTTTTACACGTGGGCATATCAGATATCATACACTTTATGAACATAAAAAAATAAACCTAGAAAAAGTTCTAGTTAAAATTGCTTAAAATAATATAAAATCATGCTTCTGATTAAAAAATTTTTTAAATGCAAGTCTTTTGAGAAGTTATTGTTATTCAAGTTATTTATTGAAGGAACAAATTTTATGAGCACTAGAGACATATAATTCAACGCGTCATAAATATTTTTTCGCTCTGTAGCGCTCATCATTTTTCAAATATAAGACTACGTACAGAGCGAAAAAATATTTAATTTCTATACTTTTTGCATAAAACGAAGAAATCAAAATCCAAGTCATTAAAAAATCAATGAAAGTTTGTTGATTCAAAAGAAAATCATAAAAAATTTGTGAAATCCTTGAAAATTCCACGAGGAACTTTAAAATTCCTTAAAATTCTTTAAATTCCTTAAACTTCCTTAAAAATCTCTTAAAATTTTATGAAATATTTCGAAAATTCAACTAAATCTGTTAAAATTAAAATCCTTTAAAATTCCATGAAAAGCTTTTAAATCCTTTAAAATTACTTTTAAAAATCAAAATTTTTTTAAATACTACAAAGCTTTTTAAAATTCTTTAAAATTCCACTAAATCTTTAAAAATATTAAACATATCTCTTATAATCCCTTTAAATTCATAGAAATCTCTTAAACTCTTTTGAAATTACTAAAAATTCTTAAAAGACTTTTAAAATCCTTTAAAATTACACGAGAATATTTTATAAAAATTTTTGGGGAATTTTAGGGAATTTCGAAAAATTTTCAAAAAGTATAAGTTTTTTTTACATACTTTAAGAGATTTAAAATTAAAATTTCAAATTTCCTGCAATCCATCAAAATTTCATAAAATATTTTCAAAATCTATTGAAATGCATACAGATTTCTTAAAATTATTGGAAACCTATTGAAATCCCTTAAAATTCGCTGAAATCATTTAGAATTCCTAAAAACATCTTTAAATATCTTAAAATTCCATGAAATCCTTTATAATTATTTTACAAAATCGTTTACAAATCATAATAGTCCTAAAGTGCATGAAAACCTCTAAAAAAAACTCTTAAAATAAAAAATCTCACTAAACCATAAATCTTTTTAAATCTACGTTAAAATTTATTAAAATCTCTAAATATTCCTAGAAACGTCTTGAAATTCATTTAAAATACCTTAAAATCATTAGAAATCTCTTCAGATTCTATGAAATCCTTAACAAATCTACAAAATCTTTTAAAAATTATAAAAATCTCTTGAAATATTTTTAAATTAATAGACATTTATAGTAATTTTATAGAATTTCCAGGGATAAAAAGACTAAAAGATTTTTAAAAATGTCCAGAGATGTTATACGAGATTTTTATTAAATTTGGGAATTCAAAGGGATTTTTAAAAGAGTTGGAAATAATTACCAAAAGGATGTTTCAGAGATTTCACAAGATTTAAAGAAAGTTTAAGAGATTTCGAAGATTTTTGTAAAAATTTTAAGGGTTTTTCCAAGATATTTTATAAAGTTGGCTTTTCCTGAAAAATCTGTTGAAAATCTTTTGAATTCTTTTGAAATTAATTAAAATTCTCTATAAACCTTTGAAATCTCTTAAAATCTAGTGAAATCCATAAAAATGTTTTAAAAACCTTCTGATAACTCTTATGAACTTTTTTAAAATTTAAAAATAAAAGTCTCTGAAAACAAATCATAAAATGAAGAATTCGAAATCTAACTTCAAAATTAAATATTTTCATTTTTCTTAAAAAATATTTAATTCAGATATTTTCTCGCTCTGTACGCATAATTCTAGTTAAAAATTCATTAATTCTACAGAGGGAAAGAATTCCAAATTTAATATTTGTCGAGTAAAACGATTAAGTCGAATTTTTAGATTATAACTTGGCTCCAATACCCTTAACATTTATCATTTAATTTGCATCTCCCACGCCTCTTATAAAATCTATGAACTGATTTTATAATCTGCTTATTCATCTGAGAATATTTTCAATTTTATAACATTATTATTTTAAAGGCAATTTCAAATGTCAAACGATTCGGAGTTTATAAATTAATTAACATTTTCAATAATGTAATAATACCAAAAGCTGTTCGCTTTGTCAGTTTACTTTGTAGTTGCTGGCCTTCTTTGTGCGCTAATCATTTTCTCAAAGAACATTGTAATTCAAATCAACAGCTTTTGCAGAAAAAAGTTAAAAATTCTATTTTTATATTAAAAATTCTATACTTTCAAGTTTCTTGAAAATATTAAATTCATTGAAATTTTAATTACAGACTTTAGAAATGTTGCGATTAATTAACAGTATTATAGATTCATGTAGTAAGTTTTCATAAAATGAAATGACTTGTGAGAACAAGTTCGTAATCTCGAATCCTGTACTTATATATACATAGGTATACATTTTCAGTCAAACAGCTTCATTGCCTGTTGCTTCTTCCGTTTCTCTCTCGAGTAGAGTCGACGTGCCACTTGAAGAATTAAGTTTACAGTTCGTAATGCTTTTAAAGCCGAACTTCGAAAAAGGAATTCTCATTTCAAGTTTCAGTTTCAAAATATTTACAATAAAATGTCAGGCAACTTGCTGCACTTTCATTAACTTGGATTTTCCCGGTTTAATTTCAATGAATAATGAATTTCAGCAATTAGGTGAGATTCACTGGAAAGAAAAATACAGTTTTCTTCAATGATAAAATAGAAAAAAAATCAGAGGATAGACCGAATGTTTTTTAATTAAAAATCGATATCTTGACAAAAATTATTAGCTACTAAAATAGGAATATGAAAGCTAATATTTTTAAGATTCATCCAAGTTTGCAAAACGTCCTGTTTAGGACGTGAAATTAGGTGTGAAACTTCAAGATTTCAATAAATTTTAAAAGATTTTTTCAATCAGAGTGGCCACTAGATTCAATTTTTCAATTTCCCTGACATATCTCTGACTTTTCCCACACTTTCAGACATTTAAAAAATTATTTTATAGAATTTTCATAGTCCTCATAGATTTCAAAAAAATTTCAAATCATTTTTGATTTTTATAAAAGATTTTGTGGAATTTTAAGGAATTTTGAAAAGTTTTCAAAAATTATTAAAGTTTTTTACGTATTTTAAAGGATTTAAAAGTTCTTCGTATTATTATAAAGGATTTTAAGAAACTTGTAAGAATTTTAAGATATTTTAACGAATTATTAATATTCTCATAGATTTTAAAAGGATTTCAAAAGGACTTCATGAAATTTTCAGATATTTTTTAGAAAGTTCAGAGAATTCAAAGAATTTTATGGACTGTTAAAGTTTCTTGGGGAATTTTAAAGGATTTCACGAGATTTTTATGATTTTCTAAAGATTTTGTGTAATTTTAGAGAATTTTGAAAAGTTTTCATAAATTATAAAAGTTTTACGTATTTTAAGGGATTTAAAAATTTTTCGTGGAATTATAAAGGATTTTAAGTGACTTGAAAGATTTTAAAGACATTTTAAGGGATTATAAAAAATTTCAGGGGATTTTATTTAAATTTTAAAGAATCTTGCAAGATTTTTATGATTTATAAAAGATTTTGTAGAATTTTTTTATTTCAAGAGTTTTTTTTTTAGATATTTTAAAGGACTTTAGGGAATTTTAAAGAATTTCACGAGATTTTTATGATTTGTAAACGATTTTGTAAAATAATTGAAATTTTGATAGATTACAGGAAATTTTAATAGATTTTTAGGGATTTTAAAAGATTTTGAAGTTTTTCTTAGAAATTCAAAGTATTTCAAAGCATTTGGAATGTTAAAAAGTTTAGGAAAAATTGAAGGGATCTCATGAAATATTACCAAATTTTCACTTTTGAAGTGATTTTTATGATTTTTAGCAGATTTTGTGAAAGAATTTCCCGAATTTTTAAGGAATTTCAAAAGTTGTCATCTTGTCATGGAGTTTCACAATACATAATTAAATTAATAATTAAATGATTCATTGAATAGAATTAATTTTTTCCTGTAACTATTTCGTTTCTCTTCAGTTCCTTATTGCTTTTTGATTCAAATGAATCTCTTTAAATTATTTTTCATTCTTCGAGGTAGGAGTTTTGTTTTTCACAGAAGTTTTTTTTTTTTTTTTTTTGCGATCACTAGGCGATATTCTCTAGTTAATAAGGTATATGGTCAAAGTGAACGACGTTCTCTTGTATGTACTTTATACTTCAACTATAGCTGCTCGTGCTTTTTAACAATAAAGGCAATTTTTAGAAATTTCCTCTGGAAATTAAATTGCAAAAAAGCCAACTGATAACTAGAATCATTTATTTTCATTTGACAATTATATCTTCTTAATCTTTTTCTAGAAAAGTTCAGTGCAAAGAAATTGTAGGTATGTTTCCTGCGAATAAAAAAGTTTTTTCACCCGTAAGATAATAAATTGATGATAAAATGCTTTAGAAAAATATTGTCTGATTTTATTTTTTAATGTAGAGATTTTTCTTCATTTCTGTTTCGAAGTCGCTTATCCAAGCAAGGAATATTCGATTTAAATGGTATGAACCAGTGAACCGTTTATAAATTCTTTACACATCGATTTGTGCATATATAAGTAACTCTGACTTATTTAAGTAGATAAATACTCGCTTCGTCAGCCAATATCAGAGTATTTATATTTTATTCAATTTCTGTCTTTATATAAACAAATTTCATACATAAAATAAATTTTTTTTTACGTATATTTTGCATTTAAGGATACTGGTTAATTTTCTTCACTTTTTTTCAATAATTATATGATGAGGAAGAATTTTTTTTCTATAAAGTGAAGTATAATAAGACTGTGCTTAATTAGACTTTGTTTTCTTTTTGCAAACATTGCAAATGATAATTGTGCAATTTTCTTTGTGACCTGAATTATCCAAGTGAAATAAGAGGTAAATTATGTTTCGATTTTCGCTTAATTAATTCTGAAGGAAGAAAAATATGAATGGTATTTTATAACGGTCGAGTGATATCGGATTTTTATCATTAATTTGCAAAAAGAAGAAAAAACATTAGAATCGTTCGAGAACTGAATAAATGTCAAATCAGAATATCTTTTAAATCAGAAAATCTTGTAAATACTTGAAAGTTTATAAACGGAAAATTGTATTTTACTGGAATTGCAGAGAGTCGTAAATTAAGGACGTTAAAGCGTTATATATTTCTTCAAGAAAATACGAGGACGTTTAAAAAGTATTCTATTTTTTAAATTATGTATGGCAATCGCTATTTAATAAAATAGTGTCCCTTAAATCTACCTAAGGCATGAAATAGTTTCACGATTTTTCCACTCTGCTTGATTTCTGCGTAAGCACACATGCTTAACTATCAAGTGAAAAGACCATCATAAAATTCTGCCTGGGTATAGATAAATTCCTTCCAGCTGATGAGTTTTGCCTGAAATCTATGCAAAAGTATGAGATAAAAATTTTTCCTGCTGATAAAAGTTTCCTAATATGAGGGAAACGTTTGTTTAAATTATTTTTTAAAGATATTATGATTTATAAAAGTTTTTTGCATGCAATTCAAAAGCCAACGTAGGCTTTAGCATTGTTATTTTTTCATTCAATCTGTATAACAATAAATAATGGTTTTCATGATACTTATTATGCTTTTATTTTATTATTGCGTTTTAAAATCTTTGCTTTTTAAATTTCAACATTTTCACATGAAAAAATTGAATTTTTAAGAATTTGAAAAGAATTGGAAGAATTTAAAGAAATTTTAAGTTTTTAAAAATGATTTTAGGGGATGTGATTTAAATTTTAGAGAATTTTACAAGATTTTTATGATTTCTAAAAGATTTTGTAGAATTTTTTGTAATTTCAAGAGGTTTTCAAGAATTTCAAGAGATTTTTACGTAGTTTAAGGGATTTTAAAGTTTTTCGTAGAATTCTAAAAGATTTTAAGAGGCTTTTAGGAATTTTAAGTGATTACAAGAGATTTTTATAATATTTAAAAGATTTAGTAGCAATTTAAAAGACCGTTATGAGATTTTAAGATATTTTTTAGAAAGTTTAGGGAATTCAAAGAATTTTATGGACTGTTAAAGTTCCTTGGGAAATTTTAAAGGATTTCACGAGATTTTTATGATTTTCTAAAGATTTTGTGGAAGTTATTTACGTATTTTATGGGATTTCAAAGTTTTTCGCGGAATTATAAAGGATTTTAAGAAACTTGTAAAAATTTTAAGATATTTTAAGGGATTATAAAATATTTTTGTGGAATTTTAAAGAATTCTAAGAAATTTTGATTTTTTAAAAGTGATTTTGGAGGATTTTATTTAAATTTTAAAGAATCTTGCAATATTTTTATGACTTATAAAATATTTTGTGGAATTTTCGGGAATTTCAAAGTTCCTTATGGAATTTTGAAGGATTTCACAAGATTTTTATGATTCGTAAGAGAGTTTGTGAAACTGTAAAGAATTTCATGGAATTTTAATAGATTTTAAAGAATTTGCGACATTTTATAGGATTTTAAAAATTATAGTGAAATTTTCAGGAATTTTAAAGTTCCTTAAGAAATTTTAAAGGATTTTACGAGATTTTTATAATTTTCTAAAAATTTAGTGGAATTTTAGGGAATTTTGAAAAGTTTTCAAAAAACATAAAAGTTTTTTACGTATTTTAAGGGAATTAAAAGTTTTTTGTGGAATCATAAAATATTTTAAAAAACTTATTTTAAGGAATTATAAATAAGTAGGCTTTATCATTGTTATTCTTCCATTCAATGTGTATAACAATAAATAATGAATTTCATGATACTTATTATGCCTTTATTATTATTATTATTGCATTTTAAAATCTTTGCTTCTCAAAGTTTAACATTTTCACATGGAAAAAAAAAATGTAAAGCGAACGAATTTATATTTATAATTTACTATTGATAATTTTTCCGCGGGAATAATAAAAAGCAAGGTTTAATCTAGAGTATTCTGTAAAAAAAATTGCACCGTTATTCAAATGTATGAAAAGTCGAGCACTTGTTGAATTGTAGACGTAGGAAGATATAAGCATGTCGTTAAATTATTTCTCGTGCCGCCAGATCATTTGCTACTCAATGTCGTACAGCAAATATCGCAATGTATATTAAAATCATTATTTATAATTGTCTCTGCTGTTAAGGATATTCTAAAACAACAGATTTACACGAATTAATTTCTGGGAAAGTAATTCGACTTTAATTAATTTACTGAAAGATGATGCTTATGCTTTAATCAACAATAAAATTCTTTATCAATAATTTAAATACTTTTCTTTTCAAATAATTGAAAATTCACATTATTTTCTATAATTTGTTCTATTTTTGTCCAAGTTCCAGATCTTTAGATAAAAAGCTAAATTCTATGATCTAAATATAGCATGTCTGAATAATATATCATAAAATTATCTTCAACGATCATAGTTTGTCAAAAGGAATGAGAACGTTATTTTGGGAACTGAATTTGTTAAAGCATATCAATTAATATCTAAATTTACATCTGCTGGCAAACCCACAAAATTACGTTTATTAATTGCATCAATCGCAAATATAATTACGAATGAATTTATGGATAAAATATGTGTATATATATTCATTGCAAAATTTGAGTTAATGAAACGAGGAATTAATCTGAAGCACACAGAAATTCTACAGAAAAACATCCCCTTATTCGTGTCAAGTTTTTTATTCTATGATTTCAATTTCAAGAGGGAAACATTTCGAGGATGGAGCGCTTTCGCCCTATTTCAATTTTTCTTAACCGCTCGTAATAGTCCATGAAAGTATATATATATATATACAAATAAAAATAAAAATAAAAATAAAAAATAAATATGAAAATCCCGAGGAAATTCCCATCTTTCATTTATTCCCGCTTCCAAGTTTAAATAAAGTTTCCTTAATGATAATATAATCTTCCCTTATTTGAGAAACTTTATCTTTCTCCATTTCTTTATTTTTTAATTAGCTGCATATATTTTATTCTATTTTTCAGTAAGAATATTGTAAAATATTCATTTAATATAAGTATCTGGATAAAATAGATTTCATAAATATTATACGTAGTCTATCCTCGATTTTATCGCAACTTTAGCATCGATAACTATTTGCGTCACAAATTAAATACATAAAATAATTGTACAAATTTCGAACAAATGTTTTTTTTTTCGCTGACATATTTGTTCATCGAGTTTTTTTGTGATCGTCGTAAACATTTGTCTTGTTTCCTTATGTCACATTACCATACAGATAGATTCATCATTCGACGACGTTTGGCAGGGGGGATTTATTTTTTTTATTTCCACATCATGTCACTCAGTGCATTATTTAGATTTAGAACGAACTGATATTCGTTTTATATTTATTGGAATAATAATTTTAAAAAAATGTTCCACTGTTCCCAAAACCCAAAATTGTTATTTAGCAATTTTAGAGAATTTAGAGGAATTTTGAAGAGACTTTAAAGAATTGCAAAAGATTTTCAATAATCTTAAGGAATTCCAAGAGATTATATAAGATTTCACAAATGATAAAAGAATTTCAAGAGATTCAGAGTAATTTTAAGGAATTTCAAGGGATGCTAAGAAATTTTTATTGATTTTAGGAATTTAAAGGGATTTTTAAAAGAGCTGAAATTATCAATGGATTTTTTCAGGGATTTCAAAAGATTTCAAGACATCTAAATTGATTTGAAGGAATTTGAGAGATTTTAGGAGATTTCAAGATATTTCAAGACATCTACAAAAGATTTAAAAGTTTTTTAAAGAATTTCAAGTAATTTTAAGGTATTTAATTTCATTTACTCCACATTAGAATAAATTCTTTGAAATTTCTTAAAATCACTTTAAATGTTTTGAAATCTTTTGAAAATATTTAAACTCTTCTTCTGAAGTCTATAGAAATTTCTAAAAATCCCTTTAAATCTGGCGAAAACTCTTGAAAATCCTTAAACTGTTTTAAATTCTTTTAAAAATCCTTTAAAGTTAATGAAGATATCTTGAAATTCTCCGAAATTTCAATAAATTTCAAAAGAATTCTAGAGAATTAAAACATTTGCACACAATTTTCAGAACATTTAAAATGATTTTAAGAAATTTTAGGGAATTTATATTCTAATGTGGAGTAAATCAAATAAAATCCCTTAAAATTACTTAAAATTACTATAAAACGTTAGAAATCCTTTTCCCATTTTCGAAATCTTATAAAAACTTTTGCAAATTCTTCTAAATTGTCTAAAATTGCCCCTATTGAATAAATAAAAATTTTGGTCTTTGAAAACCGTGGAAACATTTTTATTCCATTGAATACAGAAATAAAAAATCGTCAGACTAGACGTCTGACACTTCAACCCAATATTATCACAAACGAAATCATCCTTACTGCGAGGTATCATTCGTGATAAAACATAATTAAGCTGAATGTATAAAACTTTGCCACATGGGCTCATAAAAAATTAAACTTCAATTAGTGTAAAATTTCCACCGTTTTGCGATAGTCATTTTCTCTAGCATTGAAAGCTTGAAAGGTCTGCTTGTTCAAATTATCGTCAAGTGGAAGGAAGGTTTATTAGGTAATTTATTGGGTAATTTATTAGGTAATTTAATTCAATTTTATAGCGGATCAAGAATAAAGGATTATTCCTTAACTTAATTTTGATTTTGTAGAATTTGAAAATATTTTTCAAGCTGAGAAATGAAAATCAAGTTTAGGAGTTAAAGTTAGGATATGAAGGTCATCAAATATCACTCAATCCTACCATTAGAACCGAATTCTTTGGATTTCTCCTAACGTGAAAAGAACTTCCATCGATCTTGTTTCGTGTTTTCACCTAATCATATCACATGTCAGGCTGTATTTATTTATTTTTTTCATGTTTTCTTTCTTTGATGTTTTCCATCAATACCGAGTTAATCTCTTCATTATAATCTATTTAGTTTTATATTCTCATACATTTATTTCACAATAATGAACGCGCGCTCCGCGTGTGCATTTACGTTCTTTTTCAATATTATATATATATAATTTATTACATTTTATTTCTCTACTCTTTTTAAATATATATAGATTGAAAATCTTTACAAATTGAAAATTTAATTGAAAATTTCTAAAAATTGAAAATCTAATTGAAAATCTCTAAAAATCTCTAAAAATTCCAAGAAACCTTTGAAAATCTGTGAAATGGCTTAAAATTCGTGGAAATCTCTTAAAATTTTCAGAAACTTCTCGCGATTCTTTTAAATTCAATGATAATAATTCAAATCCCTTTTATATCCTTTAAAATCAATTTAAAGTATTAGAACTATCTTCAAATTCCATGAAATCCTTAAAAATTGCAGACAAATTTTCAAACTTATAAATCTTCTGAAATCCACGATAAAATTTATGAAAATCTTTAAAAATGCCTAGAAACCTTTTGAAATTTCATGACAAACTTTAAAATTTCTTAAAATCCCCAGAAAAATTCTTGAAATCTTACGATAACACCTACTTCTGACTTCAAGATATTTCAGGATATTTCAATGATTTCAGAAGATTTTACTGACTTCAGGAGATTTCATGAAAATTCAAATGAATTCACGTAATTTCAAATGAATACAACGTGACTTCAAGTGAATTCACATGACTTCAAGTGACTTCAGAAGATTTCACTGACTTCAGGAGATTTCAAGAAAATTCACGTGATTTCAAAAGATTTCACTAATTTCAGGAGATTTCAAGAAAATTCATATGAATTCACGTAATTTCAAATTAATTCAATGTGACTTCAAGTGACTTCAGAAAAAATTCACCATAAATTTGATGTTGAATTAAAGTGGATTCAAGTGAATTCTCGTGAATTCAGATATTTCCGAAGATTTCAGTGCAAGTGTACACCTGATTTCACGAGTTGTCAACCCCTCGTCTTTATATCTTCTATATCTCTTTAAAATATTACATAGAAATCTTATCAAATTCCATGAAATCCTTTAAAATTCCCACAAAATCATTTAAATATCAGGAAAATCACTCAAAATCACTTAAAATCATTAGAAATCTCATAAAATTGAAATTTTTAATTCCTTTAAACCGTTTTAAATTCCTAAAAATTTCGCAAAAAACTTAAAAATCGCTTGAATTCGTCGAAATCTTTTAAAATTCTTGAAATTTCTTTTAAAAATCCTCATAATTTAAAACTACTTAGAATCCCTTAAAATTTTTTAAAATTGCATGAATTCCTTTAAAATTTCACGAAATATCCTGAAATCTCTTCAAATTCTACGAAAACTTTCAAAATCATAAACCTTTTGAAATCGTTAAAATTCAGGAAAACCTCTAAAAATTCCTAGAAACCTCTTGAAATTCCTTCACATTTAAAATCTCTCAAAATCATTAGAAATTTCTAAGATAAATCTTATAAAATTCCATAAAATCCTTTAAAATTTCGCAAAATCTTTTAAAAATCAGAAAAATCTCATGAAATACTTTTATGTAAATTACTACAAATCACATAAAACTCCATCAAATCCATAAAAATTCCACAACATCTTTTAAAAATCGAAAAATTTCTTGAAAACCCTTAAAATTTGACGAAAACCTTTGAAACCTTTGTAAATTCTACAAAGTATTTTTAAAATCATAAAAAGCTTTTGAAATTCCTCAATAAAATTCCCTATAAAGTTTTAAATTCCATATTTAAATCCCACAAAATATTTATTTTAAAAGTCATAAAAGTATCTTGAAGTCCGATTGAAATCTGATTAAAGTTCTGAAAAATTCTAAAAATTCCTTGAATTTAAATGTATTTCTAGTTTAGACTCATGTCAAAATGATTATTAACAAAACCAAATTCAAAATTTCAAATTCAATTCACGCGGAATTTACGATTTTCGAAAATCACTATCGATACTTACACGACGAATTATGAAAGAAATTTATATTTTTTGTTTATATTTATTTTGACTTCGACTCAATCATCTTTTTAGAATAGATATACTCCTTAATGAGAAATCACGAAATTTTTCGTGACTTCGGTGTTTCAGAAAATTAACATATAAAAAGCTTATATACCAAAGTTCAAATGGAAAATAGGAGTGAAAAGGCGAATATATTTTGCAACAAAATAGAACAATGTGACGCAAACCTTGTGGGAATTTTCACCAGGGAAAAGCCTGGCTTTGATCTCAAAATGGAATCTCGAGAATCCAAGTTTCTCTAAGTATTTTTTTTCTTACAGAAAGTATGCCTAGAGAATGTATAATGAAATAAAATCATCCCACGCATTTCTTTACATTCTCATCATTTTTTTAAATCTGAAAAATGTCATTTATAGTTTCCATTGGAATTGAGTCATGAAATATCGATAGGAGTCATTGATTTTTATCAAGAGAAGCCATTTGATGTTGAAGGGAAGAGAAGGCTAACTCAATATTCGTCTTCAGAGTCTTCACGATATAAGAGGGACAGATTCAATAAATATTGAGAGGGCAATGCTAAGGCCCTGATAGCTTCCGCATTTCCTTTGACTCTTGATCGCTTCCGATAGGAAATGACTGAAACTGCAAAGGCTCCATCTCACTTCCTGTTCGTCCGTTTTCTAAGGTCTACCTGTTGTTAATTCAAATCGATTGGGAATATTTGATCATGGGAAATCAAATTAGCAACTACTCTTTACATTTTCCATTATATATAAGTAGAAAATTTGTATTTAATGGAATTGAACATTTATTAAAGTTCTTTTACGCTACGTATATAAGAATTTTCTAAAAATTCATTAGGTTGAAGTTTCAGACGTCTAGTTAGACGATTTTTTATTTTTAAATTTATTGGAATGAAAATATGAAAAAGAGCATTTCTAAAACACACGATTTTTATTTATTTACTGGCAGAAATTTCTACCCAGCGTTGTCCAGAATTTTGAAAAAATTTATTAGAATTTAAAACAATTTTAAAGGATGGTAAAAAATTTTAGGTGATTCTAAGGAATTTCCAATGATTTCAAGATATTTATATTGATTTTAGGGAATTTCAAAGGATTTAGAGATTTTGATTGATTTCAGGGATTTAAAGATATTTTTAAAAAAATTTAAAGGATTATCAAAATTTTCAGAGATTTCACAAGATTTCAAGAGATTTTAATGAAATCCCAGGGATTTTAATATATTTTAAACGATTTTAAGGGATTAAGGTGTTGAGGGATTTTAAAGGATTTCACTTGAATGTATTAGAATTAATTCCTTGAAATTACTCAAAATCACTTAAAAAGTCTTGAAATCTTTTGAAAATTATTAAACACTCTTGAATTCTTTAGAAATTCATTGAAATCCTTTGCAATTAATTGAAATCTCTTTAAATCCGTTCAAATTTCTTAGTCAACTAAATCTAATAAAATCCTTTAAGATGTCTTGAGATATTTTGTCAAATCTATACAAATATTTGGAAAATCCTTATTCTTATAAACTCTTAAAAATCCTTAAAGATCCTTAAAGTCTTTAAAAAATTCTTTAAAGTATTTTAAAATATCTTGAAATCCCTTAAAATACTTTGAAGTTCCTTGAAGTTGCTTGAAGTACCTTAGAGTTCTTTGAAATATTTTTAAATCCCGAACAAAAAATAAAATTGTTTTAGAACTTATTAAAACTTTCTTCAAATTCCTTATGTCCTTTAATTCTTTTTAAAATCTCTTAAAATTGCTTGAAATCTCTTGAAATCCCTAAAATTACTTAAAATATCCTCAGGTCTCCACGACATACCCTAAATTTCTTGAAATCTCCTTAAAATTCTTAAAAATCCCTAAATTCATTTAAAATCCATTGAAACTCCTTAAAATCACTTAAAATGTATTTAAAAATCTTGAAATAATTTCAAATTATTTTAAATGAATTGAATAATCGTTTAAAATATTTCGACATCCGTTGAAATTCTGATTGCAAAAATATTTCCCATGCTTTCTGTTGAAGTAAACAAATTATATTATATAAAAAAATTGTTCTTAGTGAGAATTTTTGAATATTTTGAATATTTTTGAATATTCATTTGTCTGAAATTAATTTAATTAATTTAATTCGTCTGACACTTCAGTCCAATTAAAAATTCAACATTTTGTAATATCAATTCTTCCGTGAAAAAATGAAATTGAAATGGGAAGATGCATTTATTCGAATTTCACGTTCCTCGAATAAAATCGAAGTGCCATTACAAAAGATAAATAATTGAAGAAAATCCTTTCCTCGAATATAAAATTTTATATCAATAGAACTGGCAATAGTTTTACGTTCATTTTTTTTATAGTTTTTTTTTTTATCGTAACATTTTATCAATCATCAGAAATATACGAAATATATCTGGCATTGTTTATCTAGTAAACATGAATATTAGTTCCATCGCTGAAATTGTTAAAAAATAGAATAAAAGAAATTAAATCAATGTAATAGATTTTTTCATGCTCTGAATACTGATTGAGCATTTCATTCCAATTATTTAAAATTTTTCTCTTTTACCTTCCGACCTACATTTTAACGAATTTTTTACTCTTCTGAATAAAAAGTCATACAAGACAAAAAATTTTCCAATGTAGTAACATAAAGATTGTAGATATGTTTGAAAATACAGCATATGTTTGGAATTTATATACATTGATTCTATATATGTTGTACTCGTAAATTTAAATGTTAGAAATGAGTTACTTTTTATATTTTTGTACGTAAAACGTCACACTTCGATAACTATTGTTTATACTCTCAATAAAAAAAAATTCTAAACAAAAGTTTTCTTCCTCGAGAGAACAGAAAATAGAAAAGTAGAAAAATTGAAGGTAGAAATTAATCAGGCGTGGGTGAGAAATTGAATGAGAGCTATCGAAAGATCCGATACTTATAAACTCAAATTTTTTTTTTAGTATTGATAACTTTTTCAATTAATCTCGTTTGAACGTTCAGCTATATTTACTTGATAAATTCCAGCTTCCAATTTCACCTACATTTTTGAGCTCCGTATTTGTTTACCTTTATTTTTTTCAGGATGGATTTCCCGAAAAAGGTTTTGTTTATTTAAATAGAATCCTATTATAAAAAGATCATTATGCTTTTTCCTTATTGGTCAGATGAAAGTGATGACGCGCGTATATTGAATATGGCGCGTGACGCGGGAAATCTTAAATCTTAAATAAATATTGTAGTAAGTGTGCGCGCGTTTAATCTCGTTAAATATAAATAACAGGAAAAATTATTATTTAAATAATTAAAATTAAATCCTCTTTAAAAATTTACTGAAAGGATTTGAAAACTGCGTTTGTTTGTAAATAGACTTAATTTTAGGGGCTCTTGATGCCAAACAAAATCTGAAAACATTAAACTTGAAAATAGTTGTACAAACTCATATTTATGTGAGAATTTTGAATTTATATATTTTGAATGTTAATATTTAATAATTTTAATATTTAATGATTTTAATATTTTAATTTTAATATATTTGAAATTTTAAAAAATATAAGTAAATTTAGAAGCTTTTATTTTATTTTGACCTAAATTTATTATTGGGTTGAAGTTTCAGACGTCTAGTCTGACGATTTTTTATTTTTACATTCATTGGAATAAAAATATTTTTTTAAATGTTTCCAAAGCCGGGAATTTTATTAATTTATTATACTTAGAAATCCCGTATTTCCGGGATTTTAAGACATTTCGTAGAATTTAAAGGAATTTTAAAGATTTTAAATGATTTTAAGGACTTTATAAGGATTGAAAGGATTTTTTTAATTGGGAGTTCCGGAAAGGGAAGTATTGCAGATCTTATAAAATTTTATGTGATTTTCAGGAATCTAAAGGACTTTAAGCAATTTTAAAAAACTTTTAAAGAAGGATTTCTAGGATTTTAAAGAATTTTAATAGGATTTTATAAAATTTTATTCCATTTTGGTGATTTTTTGAAAATGTAAGTTTTACGATATTTCATCGGATTTTAACTAATTTTAATTTTAAGGGATTTAACAATGAAATTTCGAAATACTTCAATGTATCTTAAGACAATTGCAAATTATTTTAAAGACTTTCAAGAATTTCAAGTAATTTTAAAATATTTTAATGGATTTCATTTTATTTCGTCTAAATTAGTATCAATTTCTTAACACTTTTTTTAATAACTTAAAATACCTCGAAATCTTCTGCAATCTTTTGAAATTCGTTAGAGTCACTTAAAATCTGATGTAAACCCATAAAAATCCGATAAAAACCCATTAAAATTTCATTAAATTTTAAAAAGCTTTGAAGTTGCTTCAAATTTCTTGAAATCCCTTAAAATTCTATGAAGTTTCTTAAAATCAATTGAAATTCCTTAAAATATCTTGAAATTCTCTAAAATCTCTATGTAATCCCTTGAAATTCCTTTGAAATTCCTTGAAATCAAATGAAATTCCTTAAAATATCTTTAAATTTCCTAAAATCTCTTAAAATACCGGGGAGCTCCGGGTACATTTCAACCGATAAATAAATAAAAGTAAAAAGTGTTTTTTGAAAATCTTATTGATATATTAATATAATCTGATAAATATAAAATTTAAAAAAAATAAATAAAAAAACCGTCAGACTTGTTTGACATTTCAATCCAATACCCAAAATGAATAAAATTTTTCGGACAATAAAAATAGTTATCATATTATATTTGTATGTCTAAAAATAACTACAAACATAAACAAAGTGGAGAATTCGAAGAATTTATTATTGTGAAATTCCACAAGTCAAGTGTCTCACCTCACGTGACTACCAAAAAATAATATTGTTATAAGTTTTCTGATCCGCTTTCCTCAGATTCATTGACAATCTGTTTTAATTAATTCCGGAAAAGGGAATGAGGTAAACTTTCGATACGAGAAGATAATCTTTAAACTTTACAGATTTCATCCCACGTTTTTTGTCACGTTAAGTAGGATTGTATCTCATGAATCACGCTGCAAATTTTAACTTCGATCTAAGAAAAAGTCTCTCCATTTGAGTGGGATGAATGAGCAAAGGAAGGGGAATTTAAGAGTTCCGTATTCTTCCAGGTCTATTAAATGTAATAAAAGTAATTATTGAAATTATGTATATATCAATATATTCTCCAATTAATTGTAAAAATATTTTAATATTAAAATATTTAGACTGCTTATTTAAATTATTTTAAGATTATTTTATAATTCCATAAAAGTGTGCTTTGCAAAATTTATTTATTTGTGATATTAAAGACATCATCATTTTCCAAATGACTAAATACATCGAAAATTCGATTATTGTTTAGTGCATTGATTATTATAAAGAAATAGGACAAAGTAGTTTACTTCCCACACTTTTTGGTATAGAATTTATTTTTTTTCGAGTCATCTTCGAATGAATTCCTGTGATTCTTCAATGTATGATTCATCAAGTTTAGAATGTTGTGTCATTTGTATATTAAGCAATGAGCATAGAATAGGGGACAAAATATTAATAGAAAACTGATGACAACTAGAGTTAGTACATAAAAAGAGGAAACCATTAAATAGTATTCAAATAAGGAAGAAATTTCTACTCTCCTCTCCATTCATTCTATAGAATGACTATATTAATATATCAATATATTGATAGTATTATATGTATGTGTATTACGTGCAAAGAAAACTAAATTAATATTCGAGATTTGTTGTGATAATAAAGATTATTATAGAGACTCGAGGAGTTCAAAGCTCTTTATGTAATAGTAGCCACCTTTTTTCCAACCCTTTGGGGGAAAATGTGGGGATGTTTAAAATGACACAAAAAGAGCATCACAATATGTGCAACTCTTTTTTATTTTAAAATTAGCTTGAGTAACAAGATCAATAATTTATTTCCAATGGAGAAATAAGAGGAGAGAATAATGAGCTTGACAAAAAAAACATTATTTCTCGATTGAAATTTCCCTTTGAAATTCGGGAAGATAGTGAAATTTCAAAGCAGCTTTATTCTTTCAAAAAAGTATATCAAAAATATTTTTAAATAGTCGATATCAAAAAGTATATTAATCGCATAAATAACTAAAGTAATAAAGAAAATAAAGTAGTCTATCTAAATTTTGTCAATATTGATATTGAAGTTCCCGAAATTTTCTTTTCTTTATTGTTTACTTCAAAATACTTTCTGGTTAAAAAAATTGAAATTGAAAAAAAATTGAATTGAAATTAAAATTGAATAAAAAATTGAATTTCCGATTAAGTAAATTGTAATGTAAAGATTCAAGAAGTAAAATATCTTCGTTTGTATTTAAATCTCTGAAATTAGCATTTAAATTATTGCAAATGGTCTTTTCCCACATTTGCATTTCGTCCCAGATGAAAAAATTGATTAAGAAAAAATCCGACGAAGGATTCTACTCAGAAATTAAGCATTGAAATCTGGTTTTAAATTGGAAACTGCTTCGTAAGGTTTTTAAATGGTTCACTCTCCTTTTTTTCTCTCACACGATCACTGATAATAATGCACTCATCAATTAAGTTCCAAGTGCTTATACTTGAAACGTCCTGCATATTAAGTTTCACAATTCACCATAAAGTAGTCAACCGTCGCTCAATGAATCATTAATCAGTCACGAAAAAAAAAGATTCAGGAACAGAAACAATCATTTTTGATTAATAGGGGGTTTTCATTTTATTTTTTGTCACTTCTGCGCTTTTTAAGAAGAAAAACAAATTAGGAGAATATTTTATGTTATTCTAGGAATAACGAATATTGAAACTCTTATAATCTTAATAGAACTGAGGAAAGTTTAAAGTGGATTTTAATCAGGAAATAATTTCATGAATCAATTTAAGTGTTGTAATACTTTCCAGGCCTTTAAATTGTTCTCTTAATAATTCTTAATCTGAAGTTACTGAATATTGGTTCATTAATTAAAACCAATTAAAAAAAAAAAAAAAAAAACTGAATGAAAACAATCACAAAATTGACAAACTTCACTTACTTGTCTATAAATCTCTCCCTTTGGTCGCCTAATCTCCTTTCGCACTGACAATTGCAGAAACTTCAGCAATACTCCAGATGAAGAAAGTTAGAAGACTTGTACTTTTTGAAATTCGATCACAAAATCGATATTACAACTCGCGATTCGAATTGAAGAAGATTAATTGTGAATAATAAATTGAAGAAAGGAAGATTGATCTTCCTTTGATTGGATTGGATCTTGATTTGCTTGTTTTGATATATTTATAGTAAAATGAACTGAAGTTGTCTTCAGATGTCTTTTTTGCAGTTGAATCTTCTGTGTCTTGGTACTTCCACTTCAACGCAACTTCTTCTTCCCTTTTTTTTCTCTTTTGATTTATCTTCGTTGGAAGATCACTATTTAGTGAGAAAATGTTGCCATTAAAAGTGGAACGGGTTCATTGAGTTGACCAGGATTGGATGTTCCAAGGGTCCTCACCGTGCAATGTACAACCGGCTTGTGACGTCGATGCGTCGCGAGAGCGCTTTTATAGACGCCTGCAAACTCGACCTAGCCCTGTACTACGAAAGCGGCGAATCCTGCGTTCGTTCATCATCGATGCGCACCTGTAACATACAACATATGTACAACATACAACATGAAACATAGACAACTTATCCCGACACATGTTATTTTTCCCTTCAGATTATCACAGGATGAAGTACATACTTGTTGCTCATACCCTAGCTCAAGAAAAGTACATAAAAGCCTTTATCTGATTATAATGTTTTGCGAAACTGAGATATGTTCAATTTGGTTGAAGTATCAGAAAAAAGTATGTTGAATCTATAGAAAAATCTGTAGAATCTACACAAAAATCTGTAGAATCCCCTCGTGGGATTTTAAGTAATTTTATGGGATTTGATGATATTTTGGCTGATTCTAAGTAATTTTAATCAACTTTAAGATATTCTATGAGATATTAAGTAATTTGAAGAACATCTATTTCCAGAATTTTTTAAATGGTGAGATTTTATTGGATTTTCAAGGATTTTAATGAATTTAACGAAATTTCATCGAATTTTGAGTAATTTTAGGTAATTTTAAGTAATTTCACCGAATTTGTCCATATTGTATGGAATTTTAACTAATTCTAAGGGTTTTTACGATGTTTTATGGGATATTACGAAATTTCATTGAATTTTAAGATATTTTAAGAAATTTAATGAGATTTTACGAGATCTTGTGTAATTCTAAGGTATTTTAAGGATTTTAAAGGGGTTTTAAGATATTGTATGGGAATTTTAGGATATTTTATGCGATTTTCAGGAATTTTAAGGGATTTCATGAAATTTCATAGGATTTTAAGAAAATTTAAAGGATTTGTTAATTTTTCATTAATTTTAAGTAATTTTAAGGGATTTTACCATGTTTTATGGGATATTAAGTAATTTTAAAGATTTTGAATCGATACAATAAATTTTACAAAATTTCAGTGAATTTTCAGAAATTTCAAGAGATTTTATGAGATTTTATAAGATCTTGAATTTAAACAGATTCTGAAGGATGTTAAAAGGATTTTAAGATATTTTATGGGAATTTTACAATATCTCGTGGTATTGTCAGGAATTTTATGAAATTTCATAGGATTTTAAGAAAATTTAAAGGATTAGTTCATATTTTATGGAATTTTAATTAAATCTAAGGGATTTTATGATGTTTTCTGGGATATCAAGTAATTTTAAAGATTTTGAATTCAAGTGAATTTCAAGAGATTTCAAGAATTTAACGAAATTTCATGGAATTTTGATTAATTTTAAGAGATATAACGAGACTTTATGAGATTTTGAGTAATTTTGAGTAATTTTCAGAAATTTCAGCAGATTTTGAAGATTTTAAGATTATAATTTTTTGCAAAATTAAGATATATTCAATTTGGTTGGAGTATCAGAAAAAAAATCTGCTGATCTATAGAAAAATCTGTAGAATCTACAGAAAAATCTGTAAAATATATAGAAAAATTGGTAGAATCTACAGATTTTACCAGTTATTGATTTTTTATAGAATCTAAAGAAATTTAAAGAATATAAAAATGGAATAAAAAGTTTTCATTGGATTTTCAGGTAATTGAAGGTATTTAACGAGATTTCATGTGATTTTAAGTAATGTTAGAAACTTTAAAGCTATTTCATGAATTTTCATGAAGTTTCGTTGGATTTTCAGATATTTTAAGGGATATTAAATAGTTTTAAGGACTTTCAAGAGATTCAAGGGGTTTTACGAAATTTCATTGGATTTTTAGATATTTTGAGGGTTTTAATGGGATTTAATGGGATATAATGGGACTTTGAATAATTTAAAAGAATTTAAAAGGATTTTACAAATTTATTGAGATTCCTAAAATTGGACTAGGAATTACAAATGTTTACCTTTTGTATATTAAAAATTGTATATTAAATAATACATTCTCTCTGATGAGAATGTACAAATTAAAATCTCTAAATTATTTTATGCATACTTTTGAAATCCCTTAATTTTTCCAATCCCATATTTTTTGGGGAAAAATTATGAGATTTTAAAGGATTATAAAGTAATTTTAAGGAATTTGACTATATATTTTAATTTCGATTAAGGTACCCTTCAACATGTTTAATAATATTTAATAATACATATTTTGTTTAAAATTTCAAATTATCGATCATTAATGAATTAGATGAATCGATGTCTCTATTTTAAACATTATTTTATTTTGATAAAAGAATTTGCACTAATAGACATGGTAGTATAGAAAATAAAAGTGAAATGAGACAAGTTCTGTTGATGAAAGCAAAATATAATACTCGAAAATGAGAACACTTCATGATCAAACGAGCTTGAACGAGTCACGAGTTTTCCATATCGATGTTCAACACTAAATGTAATAATGAAAATCTACATATATATATGGGGCTTTCGAAACGAAATTTTGCAGTGCGTCATAAATTTGTCTTGTTTATTTTTAAATTCAACAAATTAAGTAATTATTAATACTCATTAATAATAAAGTCATTATTGTTATGATTTTTCAATTGACCCCGCGGCCCTTTTCGTTATTCGCCATTTATGACAATCTGATTTTAACATCAATACCGAAGTATTTTATTATTATCAATCGATTATTATTTCATTATATTTCATTATTGTAGGTCAAAATCCCTTCAAATGCTTTAAAATCCCTTAAAATATCTGCAAATCCTTTTCATATTAAATATCATGGAAAACCAAAATAAATATCAATAAAAATATTTCGAAATCGCTTAGGATTGATTGAAAATTTAATATTTTTTTTTTTATTTTTTAGAATTCTAATGAACTACATTTCATATTATATAATAGTTTAATGTATTATTATGAACCATATGAAATGAAACAAGAGATTTAATCGTAAATGTATAGAAGCGATTATGAATGGCTTTAAAAAACTAATCGAATGATCCAATCTGTTTCAAAATACTTTACGTAAACGTAAGATAAAATAAACGTTGGATTTTGAAGCATCCTTTCACAATACGGGGTGCGAACAATGCTCGCGATCTGAAGGGTTAATTAATACCTCTTTCTATTTATTTACACGTACTACCGAGAAAAATGGCCTGCACAACGAATCTACATTTCTATTGTGCACTCTACCAAGAAATTTGTTATGTCATATAGATTTTTGTACTTGCAAATGCAGTCATAGAATTTCGTAAATATAAATTAATGTAATATACAGCGTCGTGTAAATGGTCTATAAATTTTTATACATAGAATTAAATTTATAAAATGGCATATGCATTACAGTAATTACTTTTATGTGTAATTATTACTTTATACTTTCAAAGTAATTTCTTTAATTCCAGAGTGTAAATTTCCCAACAGACACTATTGTGTTGTCATTTACAAACAATAGGAAAACCAATTTCTATATTTAATGTATTCTCCTCAGCACTAAACTTTGGTGGGCGTATAATTGAGTAATTCAATAAAGTGAGAGCATTATCGCAGTTGCCTAGGGTTGAGCGTTGTTTAATTTTGAATTCTAAATCACTTCTAGGCAAAAGATTATCTGCCACTGATTGTGAGTTTGAATTCTTGATTTTGGGAAATGGAAATGCCTCATAATGTATTCTTCCGCAACTGAGAGTAAATATACAAACTCCTTTTTTAAGCTTTTAATATTGTTGCTCATTTGCAAAACGTCATTTAAATAAAATCAATAAAAACAATCTTCAGTCTATTTTCGTTGTTCTATTTTTATTTTTGGCGAATTCGTTTGAATTCTTGATTTTGGGATAAATGTCCCATAATGTATTCTTCCTCAACTGAGAGTCTAAATATACGAACTCCTTTTTTAAGCTTTTAATATTGTTGATCATTTGCGAAAAGTGATTGAAATAAAATCAATAAAAAAAATATTGCGACTATTTTCGTTGTTCTATTTTTATTTTTGGCGAATTCGTTTGAATTCTTGATTTTGGGATAAATGTCCCATAATGTATTCTTCCTCAACTGAGAGTCTAAATATACGAACTCCTTTTTTAAGCTTTTAATATTGTTGATCATTTGCGAAAAGTGATTGAAATAAAATCAATAAAAAAAATATTGCGACTATTTTCGTTGTTCTATTTTTATTTTTGGCGAATTCGTTTGAATTCTTGATTTTGGGATAAATGTCCCATAATGTATTCTTCCTCAACTGAGAGTCTAAATATACGAACTCCTTTTTTAAGCTTTTAATATTGTTGATCATTTGCGAAAAGTGATTGAAATAAAATCAATAAAAAAAATATTGCGACTATTTTCGTTGTTCTATTTTTATTTTTGGCGAATTCGTTTGAATTCTTGATTTTGGGATAAATGTCCCATAATGTATTCTTCCTCAACTGAGAGTCTAAATATACGAACTCCTTTTTTAAGCTTTTAATATTGTTGATCATTTGCGAAAAGTGATTGAAATAAAATCAATAAAAAAAATATTGCGACTATTTTCGTTGTTCTATTTTTATTTTTGGCGAATTCGTTTGAATTCTTGATTTTGGGATAAATGTCCCATAATGTATTCTTCCTCAACTGAGAGTCTAAATATACGAACTCCTTTTTTAAGCTTTTAATATTGTTGATCATTTGCGAAAAGTGATTGAAATAAAATCAATAAAAAAAATATTGCGACTATTTTCGTTGTTCTATTTTTATTTTTGGCGAATTCGTTTGAATTCTTGATTTTGGGATAAATGTCCCATAATGTATTCTTCCTCAACTGAGAGTCT
Source organism: Synergus japonicus (assembly GCA_900474275.1). NCBI lineage: Eukaryota > Metazoa > Arthropoda > Insecta > Hymenoptera > Cynipidae > Synergus > Synergus japonicus. The sequence goes on from UCOH01005779.1 coordinate 27,588, forward strand.
AAATATACGAACTCCTTTTTTAAGCTTTTAATATTGTTGATCATTTGCGAAAAGTGATTGAAATAAAATCAATAAAAAAAATATTGCGACTATTTTCGTTGTTCTATTTTTATTTTTGGCGAATTCGTTTGAATTCTTGATTTTGGGATAAATGTCCCATAATGTATTCTTCCTCAACTGAGAGTCTAAATATACGAACTCCTTTTTTAAGCTTTTAATATTGTTGATCATTTGCGAAAAGTGATTGAAATAAAATCAATAAAAAAAATATTGCGACTATTTTCGTTGTTCTATTTTTATTTTTGGCGAATTCGTTTGAATTCTTGATTTTGGGATAAATGTCCCATAATGTATTCTTCCTCAACTGAGAGTCTAAATATACGAACTCCTTTTTTAAGCTTTTAATATTGTTGATCATTTGCGAAAAGTGATTGAAATAAAATCAATAAAAAAAATATTGCGACTATTTTCGTTGTTCTATTTTTATTTTTGGCGAATTCGTTTGAATTCTTGATTTTGGGATAAATGTCCCATAATGTATTCTTCCTCAACTGAGAGTCTAAATATACGAACTCCTTTTTTAAGCTTTTAATATTGTTGATCATTTGCGAAAAGTGATTGAAATAAAATCAATAAAAAAAATATTGCGACTATTTTCGTTGTTCTATTTTTATTTTTGGCGAATTCGTTTGAATTCTTGATTTTGGGATAAATGTCCCATAATGTATTCTTCCTCAACTGAGAGTCTAAATATACGAACTCCTTTTTTAAGCTTTTAATATTGTTGATCATTTGCGAAAAGTGATTGAAATAAAATCAATAAAAAAAATATTGCGACTATTTTCGTTTTTCTATTTTTATTTTAGAAGAATACGAATTTTACAAGATTTATTAAAATTTTAAGGGATTTTATACCAGTTATAGCGGTTTTACAGAATCTAAAGTAATTCTAAAGTAATTTTAGAAACTTTAAAGCTGTTTCAAGGATTTTCACGAAGTTTGATTCGATTATCAGATATTTTAAGGGATATTAAATAGTTTTAAGGACTTTTAAGAGATTCAAGGGATTTTAAGGAATTTCACTATATATTTTGTGCAATTTTGGGTAATTTGAATTTAACGAAATTTCATGGAATTTTGATTAATTTTAAGAGACATAATGGAACTTTCTGGTATTTTGAGTAATTTTAAGGAATTTTTCCGGAATTGTCCATATTTTATGGAATTTTGACTAATTCTAAGGGATTTTAGGATGTTTTATGGAATATTACGAAATTTCATTGAATTTTAAGAAACTGAATAAAATTTGAAGTAATTTTCAGAGATTTTAAAATGTTTCATAAAATATTAAGTTATTTTAATCGACTTAATGAATTTAAAGGGATTTAAGAAATTTCGTTAGATTTTCAGTAATTTCATGGGATTTGAAGTAATTTTATGGAATTTAATGATATTTTGGGAGAAGCTAAGTAATTTTAAGCGACTTTAAAATATTTTATGAATTATTAGAATTAGTTAATTAGAACTACTTAAGTAATTTGAAGACCATTTATTTCCAGAAAATTTAAAGGATTTGGTGAGATTATATTGGATTTTCAAGAATTTTAAAGAATGTAATGAAATTTCATGGAATTTTGAGTAATTTTAAGAGAGATAATGAGACTTTATGAGATTTTGAGTAATTTTAAGGAATTTTAAGGAATTTCACCAGATTTTGAAGCATGTTAAAGGAATTTCATAAAATTTCATAGGATTTAAAAAAATTTCAGTGGATTTTCAGAAATTTTAAGAGATTTCAAGATATTGTGTGGGAATTTTACGATACTTCATAGGATTGTCAGGAATTTTAAGGGATTTCATGAAATTTCATAGGATTTTAAATAACATTAAAGGATTTGTTCATATTTAATGGAATTTTAATTAATTCTAAGGGATTTTACGATGTTTTATGGAATATTAAGTAATTTTAAAGACTTTGAATGGATCCAATACATTTTATAATATTTCAGTAGATTTTCAGAAATTTTACGAAATATTAAGTGAATTTTTATTTTTTATTTTATTTATTTATAAAGAATTTCACCAAATTTTGTTATATATATATATATAAGCATTTTAAGGTATTTTATAAAACTCATGAAGATTTCTGAAATTAGATAAAGAATTACAAGATTTTATATATTTCAAGAATTTAAAATTCTCAATTATTTTTTTTTTTTCTACTAGCAAAAGGTGTGCAAAAACGAGAAACTAATCGCGCGCGGATCATAATCGCTAGTGAAATAAAAAGTGTAACACGAATGAATTTTAATGCATTCAAGTTATAAATGTCCTTTTCCTGAAATCGTGAATAATTTAATATCTTCACCACTAAAAATAGCAACATTTTAAAATTAAGAATATCCTCGATGGTAATTGAACAGTAAATATTATTCAAAGTGGGTCATGACTGTCCAAAGGTCAAATTAAGTTGGCGTTCGTAAGTTATTTGTATAATTTTTATTCTCGGTTTTATTAAGGAAATCCTGGATTTCATTTTTTTACCTTACTATGTTATATATATCCTTTCCTTATAATTTTAAATTATACATTAGAAATAGCAGCAGTCATCACAAGTCGTCACGAAATTGAAAGCATTAGAGTTTTTTTAATAGAAATATTTCGTTAACCATATGATTATAAAGGTGTCGTTGCACATGAATGTATCGCATGGTTGAAATTCCTCGAATATCCCTCTCTTTGGGAAATTTTGTACGCGATTCTGAAGGAATGTGGGTGACAGATCCGGGACATATAAAATGACATGCAGTCCAGGTTTTTCTACCTAAAGCAAATTGACCTAATTCTACAAAACGATTCGCAACATTCTCACATAATGCATGAAAATAAATAAAACATTCTAAATGGAACAGTAGTTATGGCCAACAAAGGTAATCGACCAATAGCTGTTTACTTTCGGATTGATCTTTTAACACCCAGCAGTACTTTTGCTATTCTAAGGCCTTTATTCTGAATTATAAAATATTTTATTTTAAAATCCATCAAATATATAATATAGTGTAATTAGATACATATATAGTATTTTATGAAGTAATTATTGTTACTGATGAGAATGTGGTTTTTTAGTTTATAAAAATAGAATTAGGTTGTGATTATACTAAATTATCGAACAATATCTTCTTTTGAATTCAGTATTATATATTGGGTTGAAGTATCAGACGTCTAGTCTAACGAATTTTGTTTATTTTATTTTTTTTAACATTTACTGAATCAAGAATATCAAAAAGAAGTTCTCACAACCATTTTATTTTATTTTTATTTTCTAGCAAAACTTTAGCTGGCGTTGCTTGGGATTTTAAGAGATTTCAAGGAATTTTACAAGTATTTTAAGGGATTTCGTGGGATTTTAAAAAGTGTTCTATAGGATTTTAGGAAGTTTAAGTGATTAAAAGACTTTAAAGGGTTAAAAAAATTGTTAAAGAATTATAAGTGATTTTATATAATTTTAGAGACTTTTATGAATTTTTAAAACAGTTCATAAGAGTTATCAAAAGGTTTTGAAGAGATTTAAAGCTATTTAAATTTCTTATAAGGAAGTACTTTAATATTTTATCATTTTTTTTATAAGATTAAAAATTTAAAAGAAAATTTAATTTAAAAAGTTCAAAGACTTATTAAACTATTTAATTTTCTGAAATCAAAAGTTCTATTAAAAAATGAGATATTAATTCTGTAGAAATAATAAGTGATCTTAAGCAATTTTTAAAGAATTTCAAAATAGTTAACGAGAAATTCAAGATTTTAAAATATTAACAATTTATCTAAAGTATTTGAAGTGATTTGAAATGATATTAAAGGATTTTAAAGGATTTCTAAAAGATATCAAGTGATTTTAAGAAATTTAAGAAGTTTTCAAGAATCGGTAAGTTCTTCTAGGGAATTTAAAAGGATTTTAAGGTATTTTCCAAGATTTCAAAGATATCAAGATTTCCTAAAGGATTTGAGGATAATTTGATTCGATATAAGTAGATTTCAAGTCATTTAAAGATTGTTTAAAGAATTCAGGGGAGTTTCAAGATTTTGAATTAATTTACACATTTTGTTAATTTTCTCAAAGGATTTTAAATCGTATTGAAAATTTGTAAAGGATTTTGTAAAAGGACTTCCAAAAATTTAAAGATTTTCAAGAATTTTCACAAGATTTTAAATGATTCTAGGGAATTTAAAGATATTTCATGAGATTGAAAATATTTGTAAATATAGTAAGGGATTTTTAATGAAGTTAAATAATGTCAAAGGATTTTAAAAGAATATGAAAAAATTAAAGAATTTTCATAAAAATTTCAGAGTTATTAAAACATGCAAAAGGATTTATAAAGATTTCAAGTGATTTTAAGGAATTTAAGGAGATTTCAAAAAATGTTAAGTGATTGAAAAAATTTAAAGGAAAATTTAATTTAAAAAGTTCAAAAACAGTTTCAAAATATCTTTCAAAAATCTCTTAAAATTTCAGGAAAAGCCACCTTTTAACAAGCATTATAAAATATCATAAAAAATAAAAAATTTTTACAAAAATATTCGAATTCTCTTAAACTTTCATTAAATCTTGTGAAATCTCTGAAACATCCTTTTGGTAATTATTTCCAACTCTTTTTATCCCTTGAAATTTTTCAAAATTACTATAAATCTCGTAAAATCGTTTTTTAAAAATTTTCAAATCTCACGAAATCTCTTGAAATCCCTTTAAATTCTATGAAATGTCTTAAAATCCCGAGCAACGCCGGTTCAATGAGAAATGTCTAATAACTTAAAAATATTTTTCTAATTTTTAAAAGATTTTGTAGAGTTGTTAAGGATTTCATAGAATTTGACAAGATTTCTAACGATTTTAAGGAATTTTAAATGAATTTCAAGAGATTTCTAGGAATATTTAGAGATTTTATGAATTTTGACGTACATTTCTATAGATTTATGATTTTGGAAGTTTGTGTGGAATTTTAAGATATTTCATAGAATTTGATGAGATTTCTAATACTTTTAATGGATTTTAAAGGATATAAAGGTGATTTTAATTTTTATCACAGAGTTTGAAAGAATTTCAAACTTTTAATTGAAATTGTAATTTTTTAAGAAGTTTCTGGAAATTTTAAGAGATTTTCACGACTTTTAAGCGATTTCGAAGGTTTTCGTGAAATGTTAAGAGATTTAAAAAGGTTTCTGGGATTTTATTAAATTTCATGAGATTCCTGCTAGTAAATAAAAAAAAAATCGTCAGACTAGACGTCTGAAACTTCAACTAAATGTATTATATCGGAAAGCGAAATAAAATTAGTTTTAAAAAGCACCGTATTCCAATAACTTGTGGTATTGAATATCGGCTAGAAGTTTAGTGCATTTTGATGCGTATGTGCATCACGTTCGTGATAGATAATAAGAAGAAATTTATCTTCAGTGTTTTCGACGTCATTGTGCACTGACCCGAGTTTTTTTTATTGAAGCATAAAACCGTTAAAGCTTAAAGAGAGCGTTTATAGAAATTGAAAGATTCGATCTTTTATTATAACTATTTTTTTTATCATTTATTTTCCATTCATCGAACCACACAACAGGTGGGAAGGGAAATTCGTTCCGTCATTTAGCACGCACGATCCAAACGGACGTGTGAAGAGTGAGAACTCATCGCATTATGTCCCTAAAGTGATATCGTCATCTCTATATATTCACATAATCTGAATCTATACATTTTTTTGCTTCATTTTTTCTTTTTTCTTTTTTTCTCTTGAAAAAAAAATATATATATATATATATAT
>UCOH01005779.1:33417-59601 GCA_900474275.1 Synergus japonicus
CTTTAAATTCCTTAAAATTATTTAAAATCATTTGAAAATTCTTCTAAATTCTCGAAAATTGCTCCTAAGTAAATAAATAGAAATTTTGGGTTTTGGAAACAGTGAAAACATTTTTTTGTTATTATTCCAAGAAATAAAAAAAAAAATCGTCAGACTAGACGTCTGAAACTTCAACTAAATGTATTATATCGGAAAGCGAAATAAAATTAGTTTTAAAAAGCACCGTATTCCAATAACTTGTGGTATTGAATATCGGCTAGAAGTTTAGTGCATTTTGATGCGTATGTGCATCACGTTCGTGATAGATAATAAGAAGAAATTTATCTTCAGTGTTTTCGACGTCATTGTGCACTGACCCGAGTTTTTTTTATTGAAGCATAAAACCGTTAAAGCTTAAAGAGAGCGTTTATAGAAATTGAAAGATTCGATCTTTTATTATAACTATTTTTTTTATCATTTATTTTCCATTCATCGAACCACACAACAGGTGGGAAGGGAAATTCGTTCCGTCATTTAGCACGCACGATCCAAACGGACGTGTGAAGAGTGAGAACTCATCGCATTATGTCCCTAAAGTGATATCGTCATCTCTATATATTCACATAATCTGAATCTATACATTTTTTTGCTTCATTTTTTCTTTTTTCTTTTTTTCTCTTGAAAAAAAAATATATATATATATATATATTATCCAAATTCTTCAATTTAAATTCTCTATATAATTTCCTGGTTGAATAAAACTTATTTAAATTAAGATATAATAGTAATTTACATTAATAATTCAAATCTAATCGTGAAATTCTAATTTTTTGTGTTGTATGCCATAAAAAGAATAGAGAAATTATAACTATAACTATACCTATAATTATAACTATAAGTCTCGATATACGGAAACTAAATTTCATCAAGATATATCAACTTCCATTTAGCCTATGTATTACGAAGACCCAGGAAAATTCATTCGGTTCGGTCAGCAAACTTTTCCTGCTTCTTTAACTTCGTGAAATTGGATAAAGAAAAAAATCATAACTTTTATTTTAGTGTACGTCACGTTTTCCTTAAATTAATATCTTAAAATCTTGTTAAATCCGTTGAAAATCGTTAAAATTTTTGAAATTCATCTAAAATCCTCTCATGGAATTTTATAAGTAATTTTATGGGATTTGATGATATTTTGGGAGATTCTAAGTAATTTTAAGGATTTTTATGATAATTATTTTATGCGATATTAAGTAATTTGAAGAACATTTATTTCCATTTTTAAAGGATTTTATAAGATTTTATTGGATATTCAAGGATTTTAATGAATTTAACGAAATTTCATGGAATTTTGAGTAATTTTAAATTATTTTAAGGAATTTCACCTGATTTTGAAGGATTTTAAAAGGATTTTAAGATATTGTGTGCTCTCTAAATCTGAATTAGTGAAAAGTGAGCCACTAATTTACTTTAGTCAAAATTTTTACTAATTATTAGTTGTATTTCACTATTTCAATTCGTAGTTTTCCACTTTTCACTAAAGTTTTAGTTAAAAATAACTAAAAATTAGTCGAATTATTCACTAAAGTAAATTAGTGATTCACTTTTCACTAATTCAGATTTAGAGAGTGGGAATTTTACAATATTTCAGAGGATTGTCAGGAATTTTAAGGGATTTCATGAAGTTCCATAAGATTTTAAACATGTTTAAGGGATTTGTCCATATTTTATAGAATTTTAAGTAATTCTAAGTAATTTTACCATATTTTATGGGATATTAAGCAATTTAAAAGATTTTGAATGGATCCCATAGATTTTACAAAATTTCTGTGGATTTTCAGAAATTTTAATTTGGTTAAAGATTCAGTCTGATGATTTTTTTTTAGATTTGTTGGAATAAAAATATCAACAAGAATAATTTTCCAAAGTTTCCAATAACTAAAATTTGTATATTTATTAATAAAAGTTTATCCGGAATTTTAAGAGATTTCATAAAATTTGAAAAATTATAAAAGTATTTACGACATTTATAGTGATTTTAAAAAATTTCAAGTTATATAAACTAAAAAGACTGGTTTTAAAAAATAGAATCAGATTTCACAAGATTGGAAAAACGTTTAAGAGAATTCGAAGATTTTTGTAAAAATTTTAAGGGTTTTTCAAGATAATTTATAATGATTCTTAAAATATCATATATAATATAATATAATAGATTATAAAATTTATTATTTTATAAAAATAAAAAAGAGAAATGTTATGAGAATCGTCCCTTCGAAGACTGCATCTATCAAGTCATAATAAACTTGACATGACCTTCAAGAAGACGTGTAATTAAAATAATTATTGGACTTTTTATTGCGTCATCTTCTTCTCAATCAGTTTTTATTTGTATGGTGTTTAAGGTGAAAAAAGTGGGCAATTATATAATTTCCGTTTCTTATCTATAATAAGTATATACGAAACATAAAAATCTTTTAATTAAAGTCATGATTTCGTTCGCTTTTCTGAAAGACGTTTTATAATTAAAGGATAAAGTAGAGATACGAAATTAAAAAAAAAAACAATATTTAAAATATATTCTTTGTAGGAAAATATAAAATAGTTTTATATCTGAGGAGTAATTTAGTCTACTTTTAGAATAATTTATCATATCCTCTTGGAAAATGCACAAGCAAATAATTTTCTTGAGAAGTCTATTTGAGTCTATTATTTGCAAGGGCTTCATAAAAATGATGAATACCTAATTTGGATAGCCTACGGCATACTCATTTCTTGTGACTCTGTGAAATAGGAAGTTTAGATCTGTATTCAGAAAAAGAAATGACATTCAAATATTTAATAATAATATTTAAATTAGGGCAAATAATATACAAAAAGAAAGACACTTTCCCTATTTATCCTTTATGTTAATTTATATTCAGTTTTGTTTAATTGAGAGTACTTAAAAGACTCTGGATTATACTAGATAGAACGAAAATGGGCAGATATTACCGGAGTGTCAAAGATACAATTAAAAATACGAGTGGGTGGACGAAGTATATCAATAAACACATAATTAAATAAATTATATTATATAATAATTCATATATAATAAAAATAATTAAAGATTTTTATTTACAGTTTAAAAGATACATATTAAAGCATATTTCGTATTTAATTCTATAATAATTGCAGTTCGACGGTAAAAATTCATCCAAAATGAGTACAATTAGTAGATGTATAAGCGTGACAAGTGTTGGGAATTAATTATGATAATCACAATTTCATCAGGTTCAATCATTTTCAATGAGAGAGTTTGCCACATGTGCTATCTTACGCTCAGTTCACGTCCGCTCTAAATATGGATAAGTGGAAGCGTGTGTATGATATTTATTGGCAAATTAATTAAAAACGTGAAGTATATATATATATGTTTTCAGTTCTAGAAATGATTTTATCTTTTATTATTTATTATATAGACTTATGAGGCTAAATTATATTAGCTTAACATGCATTTATTAGGGTCATTGAAACTGGATTTCCATCCGCAATAAATTTGAAGGTAGATTTTTCTAATTTTTATATGCTTTTATTATCGTATAGCAAAATTTATACATGGGAAGGTGGATTGTATTAAAGTATTATTAATTTTTTAAATAAAATTTAGTATTTTTTAGTATTTTTAGTATTTTTAGTATTTTTATAGTGAATGTATCGAATTTGAAAACAATCTTCAGACTATTTTGGCTTTCAAAAAGATTATTAAGACACCGAATACGAATTTTACAGAATTTATTAAAATTTTAGAAATATTAAAGGATTTCAAGGTGTTTCAAGGAATTTTATGAAATTTATTCTGATTTTGGAAATTTTAAGGGATTTTATACCAGTTATTGGAGTTTTATAGAATTTAAAGAAATTTAAAGAATATAAAAATCTAATAAATAATTTTCATTGGTTTTTCAGGTAATTCAAAGTATTTATCGAGATTTCGTGGGATTTTAAATAATTTTAAAGGATCTAACGATATTTTGTGTAATTCTAAGTAATTTTAGAAACTTTAAAGCTGTTTCAAGGATCTTCACGAAGTTTTATTGGATTTTCAGATATTTTAAGGGATATTAAATAGTTTTAAGGACTTTTAAGAAAGTCAAAGGATTTTACAAAATTTCATTGGATTTTTAGATATTTTCAGGGTTTTAATGAGATTTAATGAGACTTTGAATAATGTTAAGGAATTTCAAAGGATTTTGCAAATTTACTGAGATTCCTAAAATTAGATTATAGGAATTAAAAATTTTCATATTAAAAAAATTAAAATCTCTGAATTATTTTGCATACTTTTGATGTATCCCTCAATTTTTCCAATCCCATATTTTTAGGGGAAAATTATGAGATTTGAAAGGATTATAAAGTAATTTTCAGAGATATTACAATGTTTAATAAATTATATTAATTTAATATTAATTTATTATTATTAAATTATTTTAAAGACTTAAGGGATTTCAAGGGATTTCATGGGATTTTAAGTAATTTTATGGGATTTATGATATTTTGGGAGATTCTAAGTAATTTTAAGCAACTTTAAGATATTTTATTTGATACGATCCCCTTACTCTGTAAAGGGGTAAAGAAGGAGAATGTATCGTAGAAGGTACGTTTTATAGGATATTAAGTAATTTCCAGTAATTTTAAGGAATTTCACCAGATTTTGAAGATGTTAAAGGGATTTTAAGATATTTTGTGGGAATTTTACTATATTTCAGGGGTTGTCAGAAATTTTAAGAGATTTTATCGAATTTGATAGGATTTTAAATAACTTTAAGAGATTTGTTCATATTTTATAAAATTATAAGTAATTCTAAGGAATTTTACCATGTTTTATGGGATATTATGTAATTTTAAAGATTTTTATGGATCCAATAGATTTTACAAAATTTCAGTGGCTTTTCAGAAATTTTTAAAGTAATTCTAATAAATATCACGTGAATTTACGAAATTTAAAGGAATTTCACCAAATTTTGAATGATGATAAATGTATTTTAAGGAATTTTATAAAACTCATCAAGATTCTTGAAATTAGTTAAAGAATGACAAGATTTTATATTTCAAGAATTAAAAATTCTCAATTTATTTTTCTACTAGCAAAAGATGTGCAAAATTCATGATTTGATGACTATAATAAATCATTAAGAATGTTTGCAATTGATGCAATATTACGATATACGTGGATTTAAATTTCCTGGATTTGTCAAAATCTCAAGAAGTGAAATTATTCTTTTTATTCACAGAGGTTTAAGATTCAGATTCAAGAGAATTTGCTAAGCATTTAACGCCTCAACAGAGTAAGCCTCAGCCGCATAAATTTAAATTGAAAACTTTGTTAATATTTTATTTCCAAGAAGAATTATTCCAGATTTGGTAGCGTGGCTAGTCAAGATTGACAACGAATAAGTACAAAGTTAAAAGCAGATTAACTCACAAAGAAATTATGTGAATTTGGCTAAAGTATCAGACGTCTAATCTGACGAAGATAATATTTTTTATTTAAATGTATATTTACAAAAATATTTCCACTAAATAATAATATATAATAATCGACTATATAATACAAATCTAGATAAAATTATAAAATAATCAAATTCTAATACCTCTCGATATGATCTTTTTTGAAATATATTTCTAAATAAAAATGGAGAAAAAAATTTAATTTTCTTCAGAATAGACGCTTGATATCATAAGCCTCATAATATATGGGAAAAAAAATATATATTTGAGAAAAATAATTAAAATTACAATACTACATCATAGACTGAATAAATATACCTATATGTATATACATTTAACAATGTTTGCAAATCTAATATATTTTCTATACTCTAAATTTCCCATGTGGCCTCAGATTGTAGAACTCCTCGGTCGGATTTCCCTCTCACCCTTCAATTTTCTCGATTCAACGCTCACGCGGCAGTGTCGCTTGAAAATGCGCGGGAAAAAATGATGGATATATTTTCCCTCTCGGTTACATATTCATGAGTACTGAAAATACACATCAGTAAAATTCATGGATGTTCGAAATTGAACTGTCCGTTTACATTTGTTTCCACCTATAACGAAGAATCGCTTGACGATTGCGTGGGCATCCGGAAAAGCGGGTTTTCGGACGTTGGAGGCAATTAAAAAAAACGTACAAATAAGGAGACGATTTGTTCATATTTTATGAAATTTTAAGTAATTCTAAGGGATTTTATCATGTTTTATGGGATATTAAGTAATTTTCAAGATTTTGAATAGATCCAATAGATTTTACAAAATTTCAGTGGATTTTCAGAAATTTCAAGAGATTTTATGAGATTTTGAGTAATTTTAAGGGATTTCCTGAAATTTCATAGGGTTTTAAATAAATGAGGGATTTTTTTCATATTTTATGAAATTTTAAGTAATTCTAACGGATTTTACAATGTTTTATGGGATATTAAGTAATTTCCAGGAATTTTAAGGAATTTCACCAAACGTTGAAGGATGTTAAAGGGATTTTAAGATATTTCATGGAATTATCAGGAATTTTAAGGGAATTCATGAAATTTCATAGGGATTTTAGTCTCTTAATATTACTTAAAATTTCATAAAATGTAAACAAATCCCTGTAAGTTGTTTAAAATCCTATGAAATTTCATGTAATCCCTTAAAATTCCCAATCCCATGAAATATCTTAAAATCCCTTTAACAGCCTTCAACGTCTAGTGAAATTCCTTAAAATTACTTAAACTTACTCAAAATCTCATTAAATCTCTTACAATTTCTGAGAATCTACTGAAATTTTGTAAAATCTATTTCATGGGATTGTCAAAAAGTTTAAGGGCATCTGTAAAAGCGAGTTTTGGGACGTTAAAAGCAATTAATAAAACGTAAAAATAAGAAGAGACTATTTTGATACTGGGGTCGAAACTATACAAGATTGCTCGTGATCCCTTTTTATATTCGATTCGTAGTCGTTCCAGTCTGTCTTTTAATTACACTTTCCTATATCAGTGAATATATATTCATTCAAGATCAATTTTATTAGTTGACTTTTTAATTGAATAATAACAAGGATAAAATCTTTACGAATGAATGGAAATAAATTTAAAGTAAAAAAAAATTGAAAACTTCCAAGGTCAAGGAGAAATGTACATTGCCTTTGATCCTACGCAAATTATTACTTGTGCAGTTGATCTATTTTCCACTATCTTAAGAAAAAGGATAATTTTAAGTACATTCTGTATTTTTCAATTTCAAGCAGTATTAAAAAATTGATATTTTTTTTATACAGAAATGATAATGAATTACGTAAGGGATATAAATGACTTATTATGTGTGATCAAATCTGTAGATCTGACTTATATGATGGAAAAATACTGCTTCCTAAAAGATTGTAATCATCTTTTACAAAGACAACTGATGAATTTTATCTTTCGAAAATTAAAGAATTCAGGTGTTAATTATTTTTTATCATCTCTGGTTGACTTATTAAAGAAAAAAGGAAACATAATTTTATTCGAAATGACAAATTTCTCATCTGTTTGTGAGTAATTTTAATAAAAAATTGCATAGCACTTGTATTTGAATTTAACTAGAGTGAAGTACAATATGAATATAAGGGTCGTTGCCTTATCAAACGAGAAATGTCAGAGGAGGAATACCGCAATTTATTTTACTGCTGAACGGTTTTTCTAGCATAAAAAAGTTTTAAAAGCATGCGCCACTGTTTTTCTGTTAGGGTAGTGGAAATCTAGATCGTTGACCTATAGAGTCATTAAATTAAGGCAAGGGAGGGTAAAGAAAGAAAAAAAACGACACTTTTAAACCTGTATTTTTCTGTAAAATATTTACAAAAATTAACAACTATGCTTTTTTTGTCCTTGTGCAAAGCTACAATAACAACAATAGACCACGACACCTGCCGCCTCATCTTAATAGGGCCATAACAGGTACTTTGGACCCCTCCTTCATCAGTCAGTGAGTGCATCTCTCTTGTAACTCTGAAAAATATAATGTTAGACATTATTATAGTCCTTTTTCAAGTTAAGTTTTCAAAAAATTAAATATAATCTTACTCTTTCAGCCATCTGCGTTAGAACAACAGCCATTTCAGGACCACTTTGTTGCACCATGTTATACAAGTGTCCTTCATTTTTTTTCAAGAGATCATGAGGGTGTCCAAATTCCTATAAATTTAAGTGGCAATAACAGTCATCGATTTAAACTTTTAATGTCATTAAACAGGATTTTAAAAGATTTTAAATAAGGGATTTCAGGAGACTTTAAGTAATTTTAAGAATTCAACGAAATTTCATAGAATTTTGAGTAATTTTAAGGAATTTTAGGAGATTTTGAAGCATGTTAAAGGGATTTCAAGATATTTTATGGGAATTTTACAATATCTCGTGGTATTGTCAGGAATTTTATGAAATTTCATAGGATTTTAAATAACTTTAAGGGATTTGACCATATTTTATGGAATTCTAAGTAATTCTAAGGGATTTTACGATGTTGTAAGGGATATTAAGTAATTTTAAAGATTTTGAATGGAACCAATAGATTTTACAAAATTTCAGTAGATTTTCAGAAATTTTAAGCAATTTAATGAAACTTTATGAAACTGAGTAATTTCAAGTAATTTTATGAAAGTTTAAAGGATTTTAGATTAATTTTAAAGATTGTAACGATTTTTTAGAGTAATTAATAATTGCTTGCAGTAGAGTAGAATTTGTTAGAGTAATAATTTGTCAGAGTACTAATAATTTTATCGCTGGAATGTATCGAGCATTTGACATATAAAATATGAAATAAAACTTACCACCATACAACCAGAATCCATTACAATAAATTTATCACAGTCCATGACAGTGTTCAGTCTGTGTGCAATGGTAAAAACCGTGCAATCTTGAAATCTTTTTCTGATAGTTTTCTGGATTAACTCATCAGTTTTTAAGTCTACATTCGCCGTAGCTTCATCAATGACCAAAATTTTGTTATTTTTGATAACAGCACGTGCCAAGCAAAGAAGTTGACGTTGACCAATACTGAAATTGGAACCACCATCAGATACTTTAACTTCAAGTCCAGCATTCAAGTCTATGATGAAACTCTTTAGTTCCACTTCTGCTAATGCTTGCCATAATTCATCATCAGAATAATTTTCAAAGGGATCCAAATTTCTTCTAAGACTTCCAGCAAAAAGCAGAGGTTCTTGAGGAATAATACTGATATTAGATCGAAGGTCATGTAAACCTAAGTTATCAGTGGCTATACCATCTATATAAATTTCTCCTTTCAAATATGCCAAACGATAGAGGGCAGAAATTAAAGAACTTTTTCCAGCTCCCGTTCTTCCAACAATACCTATTTTCTCTTTTGGTAATATCACAAAGTTTAAATTCTTAAGCACTAATGCTCCTGAAGGTTGATAGCTTAAAGAAACATCTTTAAATTCTACCCGTCCTGCTGAAGGCCACTGAGTAGGTGGCTTTTTATCTGTTTCTGTTTCCAAAGGCGGTTCTTGATCCAGTTCACTATACTCTACAATTCTTTCAACTGATGTCATAAGATTTTCAAGTTCCGTAGTTTGTTTGAGACCCCAATATAGCATTTTAGAAAGGAACAAGCATTGCGTTATGACTAAACCTGCATTTCCCGCAGAAATGTTGTTTCTCATGAATATGAAAAAATAAACGACCACAACTATATACAGATCGGATAACAGCTGTAAATAAAAAATAAAGGCATACATGCAAGAGTTGTGAAGGTAATTAGCTGACGAGTGAATATTTTGAAAATTGTCAAACTCTTCCGTTATTATTTTTTCAGCCTTTAATGCTCTGATTGTTGTGAGACCTTGGAGGGTAGCGTTCACGTGACTGAAGATTGGTGATTGATCTGAAAAAAATTTTTTTTTAATTGTAATAGGGACTGTTGTATTCGGTTCGGTGCTTTCAAATCAATTAAATTATTAAGTTTAATTAACTTCTCACTTATAGCTTCCAAGCGTTTGAGACTGGAACTTGTTCTCATGTAGAAAATACGCATTACATAAAAAATTGAACCAATAATTCCGGTAGGTATCAATAGCCAGACATTGATAGAAATATTTATGATGAGAACTGACACCAGTAGCAAACCAATTTGTGCAACTTCAATTATAATTAGTGGCATTTCTCTATCAATGACTCCGATATCTTTTGAAAACCTAAATAAAAAGTTTTTATAAACTTGGCAACCTTTGGACATTTTTGGACCCTCGGATATTTTTAGTAATTTGATCTTGAAATATTACCGATTTAAAATTCTTCCAGATGGATTTTCATGAAAGAACGACATTGTTGTCCGCATGATGTTAAAGAACATATGAGAGTGCAAATTTTTGGAAGATCTCATGCACATTTCGCAGAGAACCAGATAAAAGGCATGTGTTAGAACTATGGTTCCCAAAGTTAAAAAGCTGTATGTCTGAATGTACCACATATTTTCGGAATTGGATAAAAAAGATCCATTTGCTTTCTCATCTGCTGCGTTTAACCAGTGGGCTAAAAAGACGTCACCAGCTGAAAAAGCAAGTTGATACAATATACCTAATAGTATCACTAAAAATACAATCCAAACACCACCAGCAGCTTTCAAATAAGAAAGATAAACTGTTCCAGGAGTTTTGCCTACTGTTCGATGTTCAGGGATCTCTTCTGGCTCTTGATCCACAGAGTTTCTTCTAAGTAACATTTCATCTTCTTTCTCTTTTTTCTCCATTTTCTTTTGAACCTCATCAACATTATCATCATTCTTGAGCAAGTTCAGTAACTTGATCCAGTCAAATTCTGAATTATGTGATAATTCAGTGAAGCTTCCCTCCATTTGCACCAGCCCATTGTTTAGAATAAATATCCGATCCATAGATTTTAGATACTGAAGCTGATGTGTTACTAAGATCCTTGTCTTTTCTTGTAAATATTTACAGATACACTCTTCAAAGATCATTCTGCTTACATAATTATCAACAGCTGATAGTGGATCATCTAAAAGATAGATATCTGCATCTGAATACACTGCCCTGGCGAGATTAATCCTCGCCTTTTGACCTCCACTCAATTTCATTCCTCTTTCACCAATAAGAGTCTGGTCTTCAAATGGGAACATGGCAAAGTCTTGATCCAACTGGCATACTTTTACAACTTCTTTGTAGCGATCTTGTTTCATTGGCAATCCGAAGAGGATATTCTGTCTTATAGAAGAAGCAAATACCCAAGGTTGTTGACTGACATAAACTACCTTCCCTGATACTTGGATACTTCCACTCATGAGCGGAAGTTCATTGAGTAAGAGATGAAGCAAGCTACTTTTACCAGAACCTATTTTTCCTATGATTGCAGAAAGTGTACCACGTTTGGCAGTTAAATTTATGTTTTCTAATGTGTATTTTTTCATGTCAGGTGACCACTTCGCAAACACTTTACAAAGTTTGACAGCAACGCTGGGATCAGTGTTTTGGTTAACAAAATTCTTGGGTATTGTGTGTTGCATTTCATAATGCATCATAAGTTCTCTAATGCGTTTAATGGATACCAGACTTTTCGCCAAACGTTGCATTCCTGCAGATAAAGAAAGACAGATATTGCAGCAGAACATAAAATAATGTATATAGAATCACAGTTAATGCTTACCAAGAGCCATAGCCACATTGACAGAGAATCTTAATATGTTATAAAAAGCTGTTACTGCGTAGACTTGTTCTACAGAGATATGATTTCCAAATAAGACGTAACATAGTACAGTTGAAAAAATGCAAAGTCGAGGAATGTAGCTGTCACAGCAAACTGTAACAGCATCAATGTAAGATATTTTTCTAATCACGTTTATCTCCTTCCTAAAAAAATTATTCAAGATCCATTATTATAAAATAATTTTGTGAAAGTTATTAAAAAGTATTGATAAAGTATATGATAATTCAATACTGACGTTCTAGCTTTGTTGACTAGGTGTGCAAAAGACTTCTCCCAGGCATACATTTTGATTACTTGAATGCCACTAATTATTTGTTCCATTAAGGAAAGTCGCTTGTCTGTCCTTAATGACAGCTTGTATACCCAATATTTCATCCTTTTTCCAATGCATCCTATAATTATCATTTTTATTTGCATTTCCTTTATATTAAATAAATCGTCAACGAGCATTTTACTTGTTATTTGGTTGAAGTCTCAGACGTGTAAAATCTTAAAATTTACTTGTGATACATTTTTTCTCACCTTGTAATGGGATGAAGAGAAAAAGAATCAATGTTCCCACAAAACTTGACATATTCATATTTTGGTAGATTATTATTGTAATAATGATTGCCTGAATTGGTCCAATCCAGATGTAGTGAAAACCAAAGAAACAATTATGAAAATTGTTCATTTCGTTGCTTAAAACATTGATAATCTGTGGAATTCAATTTTGTCTTTGGATTAGAACTTGTCTATGCTCAGTACAGTGTTATAAACATGCATTTTTTTTTAGGTATAATTGACATTATATCGTACACTTTTCTCACCTGACCTACTGTAGCATCGCCGTTTTCTACAAATGCTTGAGATAATTTTAAACATTTTCTGTATAATAATGCAGAACAGGATATTTTTAATCTCATTTCCAAGTGCAGTATAGTTTGCCCACATTGAAAATCAATAACACAGTTTAGAATTAGACACACAGCAAATCCCAAAGCCCAAAAGTAAATCTCGGTCTCTGAAATATCATTCTTCTGGTTAAAATAATTTAATATTTTGGAAAACTGAATCACTTGCATAATTCTGTAAAAAGAAGTATGCGTTAAAAAATTTTGTTGAATTTTATGAGAAGTTATGTTCAAAAAAAAAAAAAAAGAAAGTGAAGTTTAATTTACTTAATGAATAATTCATTAAACCCTTGGAAAAAGCCGACAACTAATAGTTCTTTTCCAAAACAGTTTAGAAGAACTTTTAATAAACTGGGCTTGTGAACATCTTTCTCCTTAAATTTCTTCTCTTCTTTATTCCAAGAGTCGGATATGAGATTTCCTAAATTTTGGCTAGAATGTTTTTTTAAACAGTTATAAAGATCGGTGGTCTCCAAATCCCTTTTAGAGCGCAAGTGGAATAACTCGAATAGCCAACTGCAAAGATAATTTGTAATAAATTATATGTATATTAATATTTACTTTTTTTCATTAAAAATATTGTTTGATTTTTTAATTTAATTTTGTTAATTTGGATTTTACTTACGCGAAGGTCAGTTTAGAAAAAATATTAGCACCTTCCTCTGGATTATATTTTCGTTGCTCCCGTTTTTTGTTGTCCATATTAGAAAAAAAACTGACAAATTGTTCATTAATATTAAATGTGGTTTCTTGTTTTAAACGTTTTAAAACTCGTGCTATATTGAGTAACTGGCAAGCGTGTACTGATAAATAAAATGCTTTTATTAAAGCAGTTTGTACAACAATATGAACCTTTATTTGATCTTTCAGATAAGATCTTTTTTTACAGATATTTTAATGTTCATCAGTGTTGAATTTCACTTTTATAGTATGTTTTAGCCAGCCTTTATTCGTCTCGTTCTATACTTCAGAAAATTTATCTTCTAGACAAATCCCTGGATAATAAAATATGATAAATTACGTTTTTCAAGCTGAACATTGATAATGACCAAATGATAAGACCGAATTTTAAATAAATAATTACATTTCTTAAGCATATAACAGACAACAATGAATAAAAATTTATAATTTCTTTTTAAAAAAGGTACATTATTTACTTTAGATATGTACTCAGGTGGCTTTGATCCAAATACAATAATCAATTTGCATCACTCAATTTTTTTTAATTTTCAAAAACTAGAACTTCCAAGTTTTAAACTTTATTTATTCCTAATATTACAACATAATGATAAGAAGCTTTTTGTACTCTAGTTTAAACCAGTTTAAACTGGTTTAAAATATAAAATAAAATAATATTAAAAATTATAAAATTAAATAAATTAAAATTTAAACATAGTTCACTAACCAGAAAAAATACTTTTTTGTTTCCCCCCTCGAAATATTTTTCTGGATCCGCTCCTGATTATATTAAATAATAAAATCGATTGTATTATTCAATCTTATAAAATAAAAAGTTAATATCCAAGTATACTATAAAATTGATAAAGTATTTTTTGCTAAAATATAAAAAAAATAAATTATCGTAGAGAATGTGCTTGTGCTCATCTCATTATTTGATGTCACAATATCAAAATTGTCAAACACATACAGACATAAGGCAGGGTTGGGAGCGTAAAATAGCTGAAACTGAGAATATTCTCGAGAACATTTCCAGGAGTTTTCTTCTATTTTTCTCTCGAGAATTTAAAACATTAGTAAAAACACTCTGAATGTGTAACGTCGTCTTAATTGTCATCAATGTGTATTTGTCCTCAATTCTGTGCTATAAATAATTTAATACAAAATTGTTCATGATTAAATTATTTATTTCAAATTTTCGCGCCAGTCGATAATGCAGGACGAGTAGTACACCTAGCGGTAGTTTTTAAAGTTAGGCACTTTTAAATAGTTTTTCATCATTTCTAGGTGAGAAATTTTAACAAAATGTTTATTTAAATTTCCCTTTTCAAAAATAAAATAATTCTTACGAATTATATACATTATTGTACAGTCTTTTAGCAGCTAGAACACGTGATTTAGTATTTGGAGAGCGTCTTTCTGATTCGCGCGTCGTTTGATTGATTTATTTGAAGAGACGTCTTCTCCTATTGGTTGTGGACTTTGAGGGGCGGAAGTTTCGGATGAGTTTCTGAACCGTGTTCTGGTCGTTCCCTTTGCGAGGCAAATATGGCTGCTTAGTCGTGGTGAAAATTCGGTGGGTTTTTGTAAAAGCGAATTTTCGCAAAATTGCCGTTCGAAAAGTTGCTCGTCGAATGTCGAATTACGTCTCTAATAGTGGCAAGTCCGCTGTAAAAGTCTAATTCACTTCGTACGTGCTCTTTCGAATGTTTCTGTCCATTCGATTTTGTGAACTATTCGCGGGTGAATTCCGTGCATTCTGCTCCTTCGAAGAGAAAATTGAATCACTTCAGCGGCTGTCCTGACTGATTTTTGGGATCCAGTCACCGAAAACTTTCATCATTCCGTCAACAACCGAGTGCCGGCCCGCAGGGTGGCGATCATTTGATAAGGTAAGAAAATCTAAATCTAGAAAATTCAGCACGCTGCCATCGCTTATTTTAATTATATATGGCGGGTCGACCAGTTGCTGAATTGATGAATTCCTACTCCAATTTCCTACAATCTATATTTTGACACATTTACTTAACGATGATTCACTTGATTGAAACTCTCGTATCTAAATCTCGTGCTATACCAAGAGTAAAGTTTAAAAATCGAGTGTATTTGAGCTGATGATTTTTTTTATCAAGACATTTATTACATATTCTTATTTAATGAATTTTTTTTATCTTGTGCCGATAATTTACTTAATTGGTTTCAAGGATTTTTACTGAAAAATTGCAGAATCAACATGTTTTTATAGAAAATTTTGCAGCTGGCCGCAGACGTCAAATGATTTGACATTATTACTTTCGTAGAATTATATTTCATCATGTTATAATTATAGATCTATGAATATTCCTTATGAAGGTGGCTATATGTATTTCGTAGAATGTCTCCAAAATTTTGTATTCTTAAATTTCTTAATTTCCATATCTGAAAATCTAGAAATTATAAAAACTAGGTAATCAAGTTCATTTCATGTAGAAAATAATTCAACAATTGGACAAGAATATACCATTGTTAAAAAAGAACATGTCATATTGATTGGATTGAAGTTTTAGACGTCTATTGTTTTTTTTTATTTATTTGCAACCTGAAATTTATCCGGAGATAAAGATTTTAAGTGATTTTAGGGAATTTCAAGATATTTTAAGAAATTTTATTTGATTTAAAGAAAGTTCCTGGAATTTGAAGGGATTTCAAGAGATTTTAAGGGATTTTATCAGATTTTAAGTAACTATAAGGAATTTCAAGAGATATTTTAAGTAATTAAAAAAAATGTCAAGGTATTGATTCTAATTTAAACGAAATCAAATTAAATCCCTTAAAATATTTTTAAATTTCTTGAAATTCTTGAAAATCATCTGTAAATGTCTTAAAATAGTTTGAAATATTTTCAAATTTCATGGAGTTCATTAAAATCTCTTGAAATATCTCGAAATCTCGTGAAATCCCTTAAAATTTGATACAATCTCATTAAATTTTTTCAAAATCCTAGAAAAAGCTAAAAAACATTGTCTTAAAAAATGAAATCTCTTAAAATTTTTTTACTGAAAATCACATAAAATTCATATAAGATCCCCAATAATTTTATAAATCCCAATTTAAAAAAATCCTTTTAATCCTGAAAAAGTCCTTAAAATCTTTTGCAATTGTTTAAAGTCTGTTTAAAATTCCTTTAAATAATAAAAACTTGTCAGACTAGACGTCTGAAACTTCAACCCAATGTCATATTATTAGGACTACCATGTCCTTCATAATTGTCCCACTTACTCTGAAATCAAGGACGTCACTTTATATTATTATAAACTACATTTCTTTAACTTATAAAATTCTGGAGAATATTTTTGTTCAAGAATATATTCTCCAGAATGATTTTCGGAGAAATTTCTTTTTTAAGGCCATGTAAACTTACCCGATCCCTACCTTACCCACATTTTTTTTGTCTGCAACGCTACGTCTACATTTATTGAGATATTAAATTGAAAATTTCTAAAATTAAAGAAAATATGCTAAGGTTAATTAATTTTTATCTGGTTTTAAATTTTTGTAAAAATAAAATAATTTTTCAAAGATTTTTTTTTACAAATGTTAATATTTAAGATCAGATAAACGTACCTTATATCTTTAGATATAAAACACAGAATAATGCATTCAGAGTTTCCAGATGGAGCTTCGATCAAGCTGCGAAAATTTGAAAAATAAATCGCCAATGTAATTTGGTCGAATTTCGAAATTACTTATCTTCGGTAGCCAAGGTGATGGGCATATTCTAAACGATAATAAAATTCTGAGTCATTTCCGTCTGTGATGTCATTATTGTGATTATTCTTTACTCCTGAGTTGAAGTAAATATTAGTTAAATCAAGTAAATTACTCAGACGCAATTGGTCACCTTAAGCTTTTATTCTCTATTGTCACTTGAACCTCTTAGAGAATACGAAATTGGGGTGGATACCTGGGTTGTCGTTTATTTTATTGTACTTAATAGATTCTAGAGTCCAGGTAGAAGATGCGTTTGAAGAATTTGTCAAAGGACAAGTTAGGATAGGTGAAATTTGATCGACAGTCATAAATATTTCGTCTGCTTCCGAAATAAAATTCTTCAATCCAAATTTTGCTCTTGAAGTCAGTTGAACTGTTACAGCTTTCGTTGACGGAAGTGGTCATTTCACTGGTGAGTTCAAAATTTGGATTTTATATTTAGTAAAATATACGCAGTTGAATTTATACAAAAGGAAATAATAATTTTTTGAAAACTAGTACGTTACGATACAGATCTTCTAGATAATTACGAAAATAATATTATAACCTTGAAACAGCTTGAAAATGATCACCTTCAAATGTTCTTTCATACTGGTTTCTAATGTAACGGAGGGAAATTTAGATTATCATTATTGAATAATTGTTATTGTTCTTACGCAATTTGTAGCCTGAAAAAATTCAACAAAATCCGGTGAATTTTGTTTAATTAAATGACACAATTATACTTGTTTATAAGATTTCAATTGAATCTGCTTTAAGTTTCATTCATAGGTGAAGAAAAGGAGGAAGGGTACTTAACAAATGCATAGTACTCTTGAGAGTATCGTGGTCATTTCATTCATACCTTGGAAATATTTATTATCAGTGGCATACCTTGCGAATATTTCCTCTTATCTTTTTCACGTATCAAAAGAATGTATTTCCTCTTGACTAAGCTTTTTTGAATTTGATCAACGTGGAATTGATAAGGAATATGACCACAAGTTGTCATGCTTTATTATAGAAAGAACAAGATAATAGTCTAAACTTTGGCTCAGGAGTGAACAACTTTTACAAAACATAGACTCTTTTTTTCTTATCGCAAAATTTGCTTAGGAATGGATATCTTGAAGAAATCAAATACGTCTGATGATTCTTTCCTTATTCAAAGAAATGTTACCCTCGTTTCGAGAACATTGATAATCAGGTGATCAAATGTTTTTACGATAGATGTTGCCTCTGTGTTCTACTATAAGATATCTCGTCACTCAGACCAGTAATTCCACTTCAAACTGGCGAACATTGGTTAGTACATGTTGTACAAAGAATATTTATGACGTCTTATTCCGATGTAGGAAGTTATATTGTTTCTTGGAATTTGACCTTGAGTCAAAAGAAAGGAGAAATCTAGAAATTTCGAAAGATAAATATTTTTAAATTAAAAAACTTAACTTTTGTGTTAGTAGAATATTTGCAGTTTGAGAATACATATCTTTCTACGTAGTAATTTGTGTATCTGTTATTGAATTAAACCAGTTTAATGCAAAATTATTTTTTTTTCTAGTTTCACTTTTTTCTGATTCAGATCAATTTCTTCATCTTTCACATTATATTAGTATATTTGTTGAAGAAGTAGAACAAAACTAAGTCTTATAGGTAGGAGAAGAAGAAGAGAGTATAGTCTAAAAATTTTAAGGAATTTTAAGAAATTTTTGGGGATATTATGGAATTTTAAAGACTTAATGATTTTAACGAGATTTCATGGTACATATTTTGAGGAATTTCATAGGATTTTAAATGTGGGAATTAATTATGTGATTTTCAGGAATTTAAAGGACTTCAAGACATTTTAAGGAACTCTACCAGTTTTTCTAGGATTTTGCAGAAGTTTAATAGGGTTTTATCAAATTTTAAAGAATTTCACGAGATTTTACGCCATTTTGGGGATTTGCAGTAATTTTAAGGGATTTAACAATATTTTATTGGACAATAAGTAATTGTAAGGACTTTTAAGAGCTTTCAAGGGATTTCATTGGATTTCAAGTTATTTCAATATATTTTAATGAACTCCATGAAATTTTGAAATAAAAATTTCATGTAATTTTAATATATTTAAAGGGATTTCATTTGATTTCTGCTAAATTAGAATCGATTCCTTGACATTTTTTTAATAGCTTAAAATATCCTTTGAAGTTCCTTCAAATCTCTTGAAATCCCTTAAAATTTTATGAACTTCCTTAAAATTAAATGAAATTCCTTAAAATATCTTGTAATTCCCTAAAATCTCTAAAATCCCTATGTAATCCCTTGAAATTCCTTTGCCACTTAAAAACTCTTAAAAACCCGGGCAACTACGGGTAAATTTCTGCTAGTAAATAAATAAAAATAAAAAATATTCCTTAGAACTCTTTTATTTTGATATTCTTCATCTAATAAATATAAAAAATAAAAAAATAAAAAAAACGTCAGATTAGACGTCTGAAACTTCAATCCAATGGTATTTCGTGGGATTTTAAATATTTTTACAGTATTCAAGAGATCTTATAAAATGCCAAGGAATTTTATAAGAATTTAAGAGCTCTCAAGGAATTGGAAAGAATTTTGTGAAATTTATTGAGGGTTTCAGAAAATTTAAGTAGGTTTTGAAAAGAATTGTTTATCAGGATTATTTGATAGTTTATTTATTTGTTTGCTTATTTTATAAAATTGTCAATTTTATACTGCACTTGCGGCAACATGACAATACTAGATAAAATTAAATTGAAATTAATAAATTTAAGGGCCGATTCCACCAACTGTAATTAAATTTTAATCCTTGATTAACTTAAGTTAATCAATACTTTCGTACGCAAATCAAGGATTTAATCAAGGATTAAAATTTAATCACAGTTGGTGGAATCGGCCCTAAGACTAAGAAGTTAATTAACAATACAATACAATGTTTTCTGAAAGAATGTACATTTGCTATAGCTGTTGATGGGACACAATGGAGCTTAATAACAAAACACTTCTGTTTTGTTTTGAGTAAGTCTGGCGTGATTTTCTTTGCGCCATTTACAATAAACATAATTGAACTACTGTGACCGGACTTGGGTTTATCATTTGCTGGGGGTAGAGTAGAGATAATAGTGGTGAGAGGTAGCTGATAGAATTACGAGTAAGCACAATCTTAGCTTTCCACATAATACCGGGATGCCCCCCGCGGAGCTTGAAACCTTGAAACAATGCGTGCACTCATCCCTCCAGTCTTGATCCCATCCTCTATATATCATGTACCTATTGACTGTCAGATAAGACTGATTCTGTAAAGTAGACTTGGAATCAGGGGAGTTCGACTGATAACACTTATCAGTCTCGTATATATACTGCTCCAAATAGTTGCCTCGAGATCAGAAGCAAACAATCTTCTGAAGCGTCTGGAGCAGTCGGTTTCAGTTTCACACCCTCATTTTCTTTCCTTTCTTGTTTTCTAAATTCACTTCAGTTTGACCAAGTGAGAATTTTGAAAAATTCTCAAAACGGCGAACCTAATTAGCTTGTTGTCGATTTTGGTGTATGTGGGATAAAGAAGGCACGAGAATTCCGTCCAACAAAAAGGTATTTCACTTTTGAGACATCTTGCCATTTATAATTGGAATAATATTTATGTTTTACAATGAAGAATTTAAAAAGGCGTCTTCTCTGTTTAACTTTTTGAATTGTTAGAAATTTTCCCCTGAAAAATTTCCTCTACATGTCGCCGTCACGCGTTTTGTAATATTGCGAAAGACATTCCACAAATCTGGACGCATGTTTTTAGAAATGCTTTGTCCTTATACGTTTTTGATAAATCTTGGTTACAAGAAACATGCCTTGAACTTATACTGTTTAAAAAATATGATAGTGGTGTACCACTGTCAGAAAAACTACTATTCAAACATTCTACATAATCGGTTTCATGTTTTATATTACATAAAATAGATATACAGGTTCACAATTATCGAGAAAGAAAAATGCGAAAGTCTTTTTGGAAACGTCTTCGAGAATATATCCTCATTTGTGAGAATTTTATAGTTTAAACGGCAATTTTCTTTAAAAGTTGACTGCAGACACAATTTATGAAATTACAAAAGAAACAAGAAAATTTGTTTAAAGTACGGAGGGGTTGATCACACATAAAATATTTTTTAATATTGCAAAAGACATTTGCTGTTTCTTAGATACGTTTTTTGATAGATGAAATGGATGTTTGATTTTTATCGAGTAGCGAGCCTCCATTATCTCTTGGTACCAGACAGTCTACAATCGAATCGAATTATTATCAGTACTATTGTGGTGTGTCAATTATTGATAAGATACCCGAAGATCTGATTAGATTAGAATCTGCTAATCATCATTAATTTATAAAACGATCTAAGGAATCAAAAGTTAGTCGATTCTTGTTCATTTTGATTAATCTGTTCATTTTTGTGTTTCAGGGTTCTATCTGCGATAGGCTGGTAGGCCAGTCTGTTGTAGGATCTTTGAGTAACAGCGGCAACTGGAAGTTGGCCCTGAACGCAGAGCCTCCGTGGCTTTGCTAGCACCCCCAACTCATTCTTTGTTTTAACCCGCCTTCCCACGACGCCCGCAATTCTCACTGACAGCTGCCTCGTAAGTTTCGAAAATTTTCTGATGAGTTTTTCAGTTATTTTTGAAAGTTTATCTCATTTTTCAACTTCTCTCTTTGCTTTCAGTTTGCTGCCTAACTTTTACAGAGTTTTATTTTAAATTATCAACCCCATCAGTCTCATCATGAAGGTAACAAACTTAGATGAGCGCATCCACGTGCTGGACAACGCTTCCAATGTAATGACCGTTGTCAGAGACATCGCGACAAGTGGTGTCCAGGAAGAAGCTTTCTACGTCCTCGACATCGGAGACATCGTCCGGAAATATCAAATTTGGAAGGAGAAAATGCCCCGCGTTCAACCATTCTACGCTGTAAAGTGTAACGACAACCTCACTGTATTGGAAGTACTTGCAGCTCTTGGTACTGGTTTCGATTGTGCTTCGAAGGTAAGCTATCTTTTCATTAATTTTTTTATTTACAAAGAAAGTTACTGAAAAAGTTCTAGAATTGTTTTTTAAACTTGTACCTTTCTTGCAGACCGAAATCAACAAAGTTCTCAGTTTGGGTGTCAATGCTTCAAAAATCATTTTTGCTAACCCGGCTAAACCCGCTTCGCACATTCGTCATGCTTCCGCTGCTGGTGTCAACACCATGACGGTTGACAACGAGAGTGAACTCCATAAGATTAAGGCTCTTCATCCTCATGCCAAGGTAAGAATAATTGATTGTAGATCCTTATCCTCTAAACTTCTCAAATAGGATGTTGTCTTCTTAAATTATGTTAAATTGCTAGTGGGTAATCCTTCGGACTTGAGTTTTCAAATTGAATTTCAATTTCAGGTCGTGATTCGCATTCGTTGCGATGCTGAGGTTTCTCAATGTCCCCTGGGTATTAAATTCGGCTGTGATCCAACAACTGAAGCACCGAAACTTCTCAATCTTTCGCGAATGCTGGACCTCGATGTTGTGGGAATCAGTTTCCACGTTGGTTCTGGTTGTCAAGATCCACCCGTATTTCGGCGAGCCATTCGCCATGCAAGGGAGCTTTTCGATCTAGCTCTGGAAATCGGCTACAAGCCTTACTTGCTTGATATCGGTGGTGGTTATCCTGGAAACAAGGATTCAAGCATTGACAAAATTGCTGATGTTGTCAACCTTGCTTTGGACGAGTACTTCAACGGTATGTTTGAAATTTGAAATCTGAAATTTTGAAGGTTTCTTGAATTGGATTTGTTTCTAAAATTCTTTTTCCATTTTCCTTTAGATGGTGAAGTGAACATTATTGCTGAACCTGGACGTTTCTTCGTGGCGTCTGCATTTACTCTGGCAACTAGTATTCACAGCAAACGTTCAGTTCGAGGAGACAAAACTTCTCCAGATACTGTTACACACAACATGTATTACATCAACGATGGTGTTTATGGATCCTTTAACTGTTTGCTCTACGATCACCAAATCGTGACGCCTCTACCAATGAAGGTGAATAAATGAATTCCTAAATTGAGAACTAACTGGGTGAAAATGGTTACAATAATATACAATGGTACATAATAACTCCAACATAAATTCCTGAATTTTTGTTTACAGACCGGCTGTGGCAAGATGATTCCTTCAAGTATTTGGGGACCGACCTGCGATGGTTTGGATCAGGTGGTAGAAGACGTCCTCTTGCATGAAATGGAACTTGGAGAATGGATCCTCTTTGAAAACATGGGTGCTTACACTCTTCCAGTTGCTTCTAACTTCAATGGATTTCCAGTTCCTAAAGTTCACATTGTCGCTGACGAACACATCTGGTACGTAATGAAAAGGCATCTCGAAATTTCCCTTATTTAATTGTATATATCTTTAATTCGATTTTACACAAGTAAATAAGTTTACAAAGATAAGCTAATAATAACCGTTTCTTAAATATCAGAATTAAGTTTATTAATTTTCTTGATATGTTTATCTGCTTGTAGAATTTTTAAACGTAACATCCGCTTTTAAAGCTTCCATCAATTGATCATCAATGAATCAGTAATTACATTGTAATAATCGTTTTTAAATATTTGGCTGCAGGCTTTACTTGAAAGATGCTCTTCCACTTACTGAGGATCACTTTGTGATTGGCAACACTCCAGCAAACTTAAGACTTGGACTTGACATTGGAGGAACCGATGTGGATGCTTGGACAAATCCTGATGTGGAAATTTCTGCCAAGGAGATGATGATGGATTCTGTCAATAACCCGCCGACTTTCATCTACGATTATGTCGAAGTTGAACCTCTGAAATAGCAGAACGTTGAATTCGGCAGATTTTTTGACTTGACGAGCGATCCTGTTCTCTCTTTTCAAAATCATGATCAAGCAATTACGATCTGCTAATGATATTGAGAGTGTTCTTGCTAAATATGAATCTGTATGATTAAAATTTTGAATCTTTATGACTTTAAAACAGAAGCCTAACTTGAAGCTTGTCTCGAATAAGTCTCAAAGAATCTAATACATAATTCTTTTGGTTGAAAGTTTGACTTCGTAGAAAAAAAAAAGGAATCTTAGCTAATCAATAATTTAATCACGCGAATCGCGATGTGTATTGTCGAGAAAACTTAACTTCAATTCTGTAGCAAGCTTTTAGAAAATCTAAAGTTGATGTTACTTTATTACAAGCTTCCGCAAGGAAAGCTAAATGTGTAGTAACAAGAGTATTGAGTATTATACGATTCATTACACAATAGGAGATTCACTTCTGATTTGGCCTCAGTTGACGAAGAATAACTCAGTAAATAGCAAATTCTTTTAATTTATTTATAGACGCACAATTGTTTTCGTATATAATTTTTTTCGCCAATTTTCTTTTATTATTAGTATTGATATTAATTTCGGGGCATCTTTTTTAAATTTGTATAATTAAGTTGACTTAACTCGTTTTCTGAGTTTAGTAGAAGGAAAATGTGAGGATGTCGCTCGAATAGAAATGAAAATGCAAATATCAATCCATAATGGATATGAAATTGTACAGACGACGGGATTCAATTGGAAAATACTAACAGAATTTTTGGCGCACATTTTTAATAGTTGTTCAGTAGTATGTTTCCAAATTGGAACGCATGGTAGGACTCTGTAGAAGTACTAGGACCCTTTTATGGCATTGAGGCAGCTGTCACGGAAACAAAAACGATAATTAGGTTTTTATTCATTTCTAATTATTACCTTGATTGTATTATACGTCTGCTATTATTATTATTCTTAATAATTATTAATTATTACACATGTGTAATGAACTGCATTAGAACAATAAATTGACCTCCAGATGTACAAAAGAAACTGTCTTCTTATTTAGACTCGAAATTGCTTGATTTTTTAAAAAAGAATTTCAAAATACCTTGAAATTCTTTAAAATCACTTGATTTTAAATCACTTTAAAATCCTTGAAATCTTTCAACTCCTGTGGAATTTCTTCGAAATCTTTAAACTCTTCTATTTAATCTAATCGGTATAAACCATGGATAAGTAATTTCCTGAACAAGATTTTAGAATGCGATTTTTTTTATAACGAGATGAAGTAATTTTTTTTATCAATTTAATTATAACGGTTTTGCAAGTTGACTATGATGATTCAGATATTGTGCAACTGTTTTAGCTTTCCCACTTTTCAATTCTCGCGTTTATTTATGTAATCCAATCGGAAATTTGAGATCGATGAATATTGGCCACGAAGATTACATTCAAGAAGCAGAACTGATAAATTTCTTTATTTCATTGTCTGCGAAATGACAGCTATTCTAAATTTTAATGACTTTCAAGGTGCGATCATGCGTCTCCAGGAGAAGTGAAAATAGAAAAAGGAGCGGAACGCAATTTCTTTAACCGTGACGGAACTTACGCATGATCTTTTTGGAACTGTCAACGAGAAGTGAAATTTCAAATTTGAATTTAGAAATAAGTTTGCAATTCAGGAAGAAAAATTCGTAGAATTGAGTTGCACTGAAAAAACTGTTTGCTGGGGCAAAAAATTGATTGGTTGCTATAATCCTTAAACAATATTTGTTAGCAATATTTATATATTTATTTATATTTATAGCAAACTAAATAGATTTATTAGAACCAAGTGAAATAGATTTTTCAGTGTAAAATTCTTATGCATTTGAACTTGAAATCGCTTTCGCTAATGATAAATTAAAATTTGAATAATTAGAGAATGGAAAATGGATTACATAAAGGTGAAACAAGTGCGCAAAATCGTCCGCAATTTTTGCAAGATTTTCGCAATTCATGTTCTTATTTAATGACATGAATAAATAGCTGGATTTAGGTCTTGCACGCAGTTTCTTTCTGAGAAAAGATAGCATGAGGGAAATAGCATTATCATAAGTGTTTATGATAAGGAATATGAGATCTTATAATTTTTATAATCTTTATAGAATAATAGTATATATGTATAATTGTATAACTTTTTTAAAGCATATCTTGGATTGTGAGTTTTGATTGATTACAGTGTAATATCGTAGAAAAAATCGATTCATTCATTTTAGCGAAATATTTATGCAATATAAATATAAATATTTTTATTTTTAAATATATATATATATATATATA